>LD355260.1:77898-90125 GCA_001465055.1 Ptychodera flava | reverse complement strand
AAAAAAACTTACCCGGCAGCCACCACCTTCCCATGTTCCCGACAATCTGTTCAGAAAACTGCACTGTGTTTGCTTGACATTAATAGAGAACATCATGTTGACCTCTACATGGATAAATAATTTAGATTGAATTACATTACAGCTCAATCTGGCGGTAAATCTACATTGTCCCATTAATACGCTCTTATGTATAATGAAAGAAACGAGTTCTTTATGTTCTTTGTAACTAACGTAAGAAGACAATGGATTCTTTTGGCATTTAATTGGCATTTACATTCGTCACTGAAAATAACATTAACAAATGAAGATTTACCACAAGAAAACAAATTCATCATCATTTGCCACAGCAAAGAGTTTCAACTTGTCAGAGTAGCATTTCAAAGTTACTTGACTTTCGTAAAAGATAACATTCAGTGGATCTCTCTCTATGCTACAAAGTTTCATTGAAAAAAAAAATCACGAAGGCCGCGCGTACAAAACAGTCGAGATGATATGAAATTCAAGTTGTATCTGAAAGATAACAGCATAGAAATTAGCTGGATGCTTGAGATTTGTATGTTAAAGCAATATGGCTGTTGCTGAAAACCACACTTACTGGTTGGAATTGTAAATGTCAAATAATAATCCCCTGACATCAGAAAGTATTGCTCTGGAATAAAGATGGTGGAATGATCGCCAACAAATTGGACATCAGCTGAAAATACATAGCCACTGTAGGTCTTTGAATACACAACAACGTCATTGAAAATGTACGCTGTTGCATTTCCATACATGCTTTCAGAGTTCTCCAACCAGATGATTGTGACACAGGATGGCTTCAATATCTATAAAATCGCATACGAGACTTGGTTAGGTTACAGGTATCGAGAAATATGTCAAAACTTACTGATTCATATGGTCGTATTAAAGTGTTTATTAGGAAATATGATGAGCAAAGCTGCCTTAGATGTTTTGATGAAATAGTGCAAAGCGTTCAAAAGATATTGTTGAATATTTTTGCCAATTTTGATAAATTGCTTACCGTTATGTATGAGCCAAAGTAGGTGACATTATCAGTTTTAATATTTAGAGTCTCAATCAACACAGTGCTGTTCGGTGTCGGGGGATTATTAGCGAAAATTATAGCGATGTCTTCCTCAGCCTCTGTCACTATAAAAATGATAACAAAACATGTTTCTCGTTACACTAATTAACTGCATTACGTCTTATCATAGCAGGAAAGTAAATACTAGGGAGAATACATCAGTGAATAAATTTAATAGACCAGTCAACCAATTACAATCAATGTTGTAACAAAACACCACTCTTAAGAGAAAATTAATCTCTTTCCGAAATAAGACTGAATGTCAATGAAAATATTTAATGCGATGTTAATAAGTGCCAAGCTCCGGATAGGTGGTAACTGGGAATTAAATAAGCAAAATATATAAATTATTCGAGGACGGAGAATAAGATGAGGAAACACAATTACGGTCATCTGATATCCAAGATTGAAGAGCTTACTGAAACTGAAGACATTTTTTTTTTACATTTTGTCATAGCAGCTGGTAACCTGTTTCAAAATCAAACTGCATGGTAACTAAATAGAATTGGCTAGAGGCAGTGTTCTCTTTTGTGACACCTGAGTGGGAACTGGCTACTGACCTGATATACTGTGACTGATGTGAGGAAAATAATCTGACAATTTAAGGGTGATATGCCATACAAATATCATGAATGAAAATGCCTGTCTGGAAGCTAAACTGTTCACTGTATGTTCATTAATGTGCATATATAAACTTCTCATAAACATATATTGAATTCGGAGTACTTCCTGGATAAGGGATACGGAGAAGACAGGTTTTAGGTTTAATTGGCAGTCCTAAAATGAACACATCAGTCAAAGGACATTTAGCTTTTAGATTTCCTACCCATATTTTTCCATTTGTTCAATTAATAATGCATACATGTATGCGTACACAATGCGTATTTACAATGCGAAGAGAAGAAAATTTAAAGTCGATATCATAATGCTGCCCCGAAATTTCATATTTCGTGCATCCTTCTTCAAAAAAACACCGGCGTATGTGAACGTCTGTGTTCATATACCGGTACGTCTGTGAGTGGTATGGGAGTAGGCAGGTGTAAGGTAATTTTTAAATATTGCTGTTCGTTAAAGTGTGTTGCGATGTAGCGATGTTGGTAAACAATTTACCTTCAAGTTCATGTCCCTCTTCATTTGTAAAGGTCAAGCTCAAGACATCTTTCATGTCATAGTTTGAAGTCTCGACATCTTGAAATGCACTTCTGTTGAACCAGTTCACCTTTACATGATGGCACGTAGGAGACAGTTGGAAAGGGTTATTTAAGTTCTATTGAACATGCATACACACGCCCCCTAGATTAATCGTTAGATCCATATACAAAAAGATTTAGAGTAGCCTCTCTCTCGGGAACATATTATTATATAGATCACCACTATACTTATGTGACACATATATGTGAAATCCGTTGTTGTTAAGATTCATCTTTATAAAGTATTGGCATAAACTGACTCACGATTCTATTAATGATAGTTCCTGACGTCAGATTTGGGAATAATGTCAGTGCTGACGGTATGTTGATCCCATTCCCATCTCCCATGATCACCAAAGATGAGTTGGATAGTTTTTCGACATGGTCTTTTTCCAAGGTAAGACCAATGTACGTTGTCTCCAACTTTATGGTACCGTTTCCAGGCTCAGTGAAGTGAAGGACAAAGTTTGCAATATCATCAAGTGTACTCATGATGGATTCCGTTATCAGGTGTCTGTCACTGGTATTTGATTTACTGATCGAGGATAAAGCCTGCAATGTACCAACACCCGTGCTCACACCTTCGATAAGTTCTGTATGGGTGGAAACATTGATAGAAAAAGTGAACAAGGAAACTCCCATACGTAGAATACATCTCTTTGGACAGATATTCGGACTAAGAATATTTGCTGATTTTTGAGTTTAGGAAGTATATAGAGAGTGTTTACCAGGTTATTGTGTGAAAATCGACAACACAGGTATAGCTGCCATTTTGAATGTCAAATATCAGTAAGCACTGGGTAAATTGTTTCTTTAGTGCTGAATTCGCACAGTGACTTCGGATTGTTCTAATGAATTTGAAAGAGAATCGTTGAACGTTAGTTGTAGAAATGTTTAAGTCCCTCACTTTTGAGGTACGTCGAATTATATAAATAATAAAGAGACAGAATTATGTCAAAAAATAAACAGACAGTATACAATATTTCAATTAATGTGCTTTGCATACCGTTAAAATAAAAAACAAATACCATCAGCATTAATTGAACAACACCCAAACAGCATATTTCACTGCAATAGCTTTTGTTATGATTCAAGCTGAAAGATAAAAATCAAATTTATGCAGCACTATGTCGTTCTATACCATTATACCTTCGAAGTGATTGTATATCATTGTACATGCTTAATTAGTTTCATATTTTACCCAAACTCTTAAATAAAAATAATTGAAAGACAAATACTTGTTCCCTTAAAAGATATCATGTTCAAATAAGTTGAACATTTTTGGTATACTTACCGACAGTCAAAGCTAAGCTTTCCTCTTGTGTAATACTCGCATTGTAAAGACCAGAAGTCATACTTGATATTTTCTTGAACACTTCAAGAATCTGTCATACGTAATAATGCTATATTTTACATGATTTTCTATTATCTATCCCTGTGTGACATACAGTACATTTCTTTTTTTCTGGGGATGTTTTATGACTATGAATTTTATAGCTAATAGGAACACAAGAACTATGAATATTTTGCATTAACATTTTTACTTAAATCGAACAAGCGAGCAACAACAAACGAAATATTGACAGCAATATAGTTTTGGAAAACAAGGCAGCTAACATGTATTTATAATTTAATATATTGTTCACGATTTCTAAGTTAAATGTAGCGACTTTACAGTGATGAAGATTAATATAGTTTGAGACGGTTAGTTTAATCGTAGAAACACTTCCCATATATATTTTATCATCACTTACTTCTGATGCTGTGAGATGTGCCAGCGATTCGTCAGGGAACATCGTTGGGACGAGACCTTTGGTCATGTACAAGGATTTGTAGTTAAAATTCAAGGAAAAAAGTGACAATATCACAAAAATCTTAAACCGATGTGATTGCGGCAGAGACAGAACTTCTTTATAAGAGAGCTAAATATAAGCTATTATGTGTCCAGACGTAGCTCATATCTCTAGGCTTTGGTTTAAAAGCCATGAAACTCATCACAAATTATACGTTCATCCCCTGTGATAGTCAGTACAGCTAGAGCCTAGAATCAACAATAAGCAAGACCTCGCTTCAGTGCAAACTAAGAAGGATCATGTATTCCTGTCAATAAGGTAACCTTGACGAAGTTTTGACATGCAGACTCTATGCAGACGCTGGCAGAAAGTGTCTGTAATAATATTTGCACATACAATACAGTGATTTATTTTCAGATATGGGCCTTGTAAAAGTATACCTATCTTGGATAATCGGCAAATAAATTGAAGAGACTCTCCTTAATAACTACGGTTTCAAAGACTTTAAGAATCCCCGATTACAAACAGACATGAAACATTGGAATGCTTTGAACAATTTCTTTGAACAATTTTTGTCTGACATTGCGGGACGAGAGAAATCAAAAGAAATAAGACGGCATTTTTAAATGTGCACATAGGCTATAGTTTGCATCGATATCTTGACAATAAATCATGATGGAATGTTGCTTTGCAGATAAGATGTGCTGAAAATCGTAGGAGACTGGTGCGAATTGACGATACGAATATTCTTTAATGACGTCAATCAAATATACTTTACCGTTCACAGTCACAACGAACGAACACGAAGCGACATTGCCAGAAGGGTCCGATGCATTGTAGGACACAACTGTGGTGCCAACATTAAAGTTGCTTCCAGGCTCGTGGCTGCCATGTACATCGACGCATTCATTGTCGTTGACATTGGGAAGTGACCATGTCATGGCCATTGTAGGTTTGTCAATGTATGTGCTCCCCGAAATGTCAGCTTGGCAGTTGATGGTTGGCGGTTTGTAAACTGTTGTGGGAGGAGAAAATCAAAACTATATTATATCATGCTACCATGCGCCATTCTGATTGGACGACAGCAGTGCTAAAATACTGTTTTAGCACTGCTAGCGGTGCTAAAACGGGCCCCTGAACTAGCGTAAAATGTTAATGCGGAAACCATTAAAGGAGAGTGCATTTAAACAACAGGGAAAATGTGGGGTTAAACCAAATAAATAAAATTAAAAAAAATATTGGATTTATGGAAGTTTTATTTTAGAACTGCTCTATGAAGCTATGGGAATATAATTGGCACTTTGCCATAGCGAGGGCTGTCTTGCCACTTTTTGTCGTCTGCTCCATGGATCTCCCAGCTATGGCTGAATGCGTTCATGAACTGACGGAGGAAGACTTCCTCAACGAAACGGCAGACCTAGTCGACCCAACTGGTGGAACCCGTTTTGCAACTTTTGCCGAGTCTGACCTCGACAGGATTGAAGCGTACAAAGATGAGAAATCTACCATAAAACAAACATTGTGGGGAGTAAAAATTCTCAAAGGTGAGTTACGACTTACGATCGATGCCACACGCTGATAATTTAGAACGCAATATTTCACAGTCTGTTTGCAATGAAAACAAATTTGACGAAATTCCTGTGCATTTATTTATTGAAATATTTTCATGTGATTTCATTTATTCAGCATGGCTGTCAGAGAAGGGCCTGGACCCCGATTTTGAAGTTTTATCGACGACGGACTTGGCATCTACATTACGGAGATTTTACACAGAGGCGAGAAGTACAGATGGTCACCGTTACGGGAAATCCGCTCTCTCCGGCATTCGAGCAGCCCTTAACCGGCACCTAAATTCCCCTTCGTATCACCAAAACATCAATATCATCCATGATAGAGTTTAAAGCGGCCAACAATATTTTCAAGGCACTGATCAAGCAGCTGAAATCCGATGGACAGGATAAAGTAAATCACAAAACTCCAATTTCACGAAATGATCTACTGAAACTGGTTAGTAGTGGTGTACTGTCTACCCAAAATACACTTTCTCTTGTACGTAAAGTTTGGTTTGACCTTACCCTCCATTTCGGCCGACGAGGTCGCAAGGGCTTTCGAAGTTTAACCAGACAGAGTTATAGAGTGAGGGAAAATCATGGACATAAGTATGTAGAGAGTACTTTCTCAGAGAAAACAAAAAATCATCCTGACGATAGCTATGAATCACAAGCCAAAATGTACGCAACCGGTTGTGAAAATTGCCCAGTTGCTGCGTTTGAATTATACATATCGAAACTTCGTTCCAAACAGTCTGCCTTGTTCCAGCGCCCAAATACAAATTTCGAATACTCAAACAACGTTTGGTTCTATAACTCACCACTTGGTGAAAATAAATTGGGGTCTATGATGAAGAAGATATCGGAGGCAGCAAATTTGAGCATGATTTACACAAATCACTGCATACAGGCAACAGCGTGCATCTTGCTCGATTTGGCGGGAGTCGTAACTCTACACATCATGTATTTTACCGGTCACAAAAATGAATCTAGTGTGCGGTCGTATACAAATAAATTGACACAACATCAAAGTAAAGGAATGTCAGATGTTTTATCAGAAAGTCTGTATACAACAGCTCAATAAAATCAGATAACGCTCCTTACAAAGTAAACGTTAACTTCGGCTCCACTGAACATGAACTGTCCAACTTACCTATCACTCTTGCCGAATCAAGCACGGTGCAACACACTACACTCCCACAACTGCAACAGTTTGTCATAATTGTACTGCTAATAATGCTGCGTCCGGATTATTTCAAAATTGTACGTTTTTAGGTCCGATTAACATCCAAATTATCGGCAACAAATAGTTTTCATCCCAGGGTGTTTTGTATGATCGAGCTCGGCTCTGACTTGCACCGAGTTATGGCAGTTCAGCGTGACCGAAAAACGTCACGGACTTTCATTGTTCTTATGTAAATATTACAAATATTGTTACTTTATTTGAATTAAATTGTATAGTGAACTTTGACCTGTCCTATTTATACATCATTGTTGGCTTTTTGCCTGCGTAACGTTAATAAAATTGACGAAATCAAGGCGGTGCGTCCTTCGCCTTAATTGTGTGGAAGTCGATGTGCGTGTACTGTGTGGGATCGGAGCTGTATTCCTTTGGTGTTTAATGCTTGGTCCCGGGCTCTCGTATTTTCATTCGCAAATTCAATTTGTAACTTCTTTGTTTTCTGATGCTGTTTCGTTGAGAAAAGGGCACTGATATGCCACAAAATCAGGTTTTTGATATAATATAATAGCAATAACCCCCTCCGCATTCGGGTATACACTCAATTTTGGTACAATGCGCTCCATATAGCACTCGCCTATCGGCTCGTGCTATATGTCGCGCATTGTACCAAAATCTCGTGTATCCCCGTCTGCGGCGGGGATTATTGCTTAAATAGTTATTCGAATATGGGTGTAATAAATACATACGTTTTGAGGAGATAACATCCCTTCAGGACGTAAATTCGGTCGTCAGGAACAAAACATATGTTTTAATTGGGTGCCAGTGTGTTGTGCCAATTATCTTGAAATAATAATTTGAAAAAATACCCACATCACAGGCTTACTTTTAACATTAAAAACACGAATCAAAGCGCCAACGTTATCATCTCTGGCTCATTTCTAATTAATTGGATACTACGGAAGGGTATGTTAGGTATTTTTGGAATAACGGACTTTCATTGCGAAAATTTTCGGCTCTGCTGTTAGCGACTAGGAGCTAATAAAGTAAGTTGATTTCCCATCGTCGTCTGTCCGTCTATCCGTCCATCGTCCGTCAAAAATTGCCTTCCTCTCTAAAACCGCATGACCGCTAGCTTTGAAATTTGATTTGAAGTTCACTTGGAATGACCTCAGTAAGGTTATTCAAATCGTTGTGAAATTAGTATATATGTATTTTGGGAACATTTTTTGCGATTCTTGGTTAAAAAAATTCTTTCTTGAGACCGCATATCCGATTGCTTTGAACTTTGATATGCAGGTCACTTTGGGATGACCTCAATCGTTGTAAAATTTGCATATTTGTATATTAGGCAATTTTTGTCATTTTTGGCTAAAAAATCTGTAAAAATCTTCTTAAAAACTGCAGGCCACAAAGCTTCGATATTTGGGAAATAGGTTCAAAGGCAGGACCTATTTCAGATATGTTCGAATTGTGCAGAAATATACAACATTGTATTTTAAGGCATTTTTAGTCATTTTCGGTCAAAAATTTATTTCATCAACACCGCCTGTCTAGCTTTGAAATTTAATGTACAGGTTCCTAGGGGTTATATTATTCATACGGTAATGTATTGAAATAAATTATGATGAAATCTGCAATTTTGTATTCTTGTGGCAATTTTAGCCATTTTTTTTCAAACTTGTTTTTCTCAAAATAATACTCGCCTGATAGCTTTTGTTGTCATGTTCTTAGGTATGATCTTAATGTGGTGTGTACAAATTATGATGAAGTCTTCAATTTGCAGCTATTTTGCCATTTTTTGTCAGGCCACTTAAATGAGCTATTACAGATATCCAACTTCTTCACCAACACATGTGTCACAAAAAGTCACTCTCTACATAACACAGCGGGGACTGTATTGGCCGTTTGATCGCGTTTTTTCAATTTTAAGCATGCACGAAAATTATATAGTAATTGTGCATGGCGCATTTTCTCTCATCTGATTGACGGGGACAGAACAGGTCCTTGAGTTGAGTGTCAGGGTAACGAGCGCAAGAAATAAGTATGAAAGAAAAAACGAAACAAAATAAAAAAAAAAAAACTAATGGAAACTGTAGACGTGAAGTAAATATCTTGGTCAAGGAAAGTAAACACTCATCGGAATTGAAGGCATATTGTCATCATTGAATATGACCGATCGCTGACTTGACTGGAAACGGAATAACCCCGGCCCCTCTCTCGACCAAAATTCCACAAGTGTCTCCAATGAAGGCATCTACAGCGTGCTTGTTATTCGCAGCACGGTGGCATGTTAAACAAGATTCCGGTATCAAAGTCCATAGTTGTATTTCACCAAATAAATGATCGTAGAGGGGGAGGAAAAGGTGCTTCAATCATGACTACATCATTCGATTTTCGAAATTAAAACCTTCGTTCAAGGGAAGGCGAAGGAGGCTTCAGAGCGAATGCAATTTAGTCGCAGAAAAAAGGCTACCAAACGGGAATTTCTACATAAGTTTCATTTAACAAAATATACACAGTTTCCACTTTTTGTTATTCTTTTTGCGCAAATTTTGAATATTAACTTTTGACACGAGTGCGCATGTGTCTTTTTGTAACAATGATGATTTTAGATGGCGAACACTTGGCAGCTGTTCACCGACTTCTACTGTAATTGTATTATTGGATAAACGGCATTGGACCTATTCCGAGAGTCTCGAAGTTGTTGTTTAAATAATATCATCCGCCTACCATTTCAAGCCCATAAAGTACATGCAAACGTTTGCCGTTGTTGCTTTAAAAACTGGAGCTGATTCGATATTTATGTAGCGTTGTAATGATGATCATAATTGAGTCCAATAAATTTCTGTTGCGCTAACTTTGAGCCAGTAACTCATAAAAATAAGCCGCGTATCTCTTCGGGGCTTTATGAACACATTAACAATTAGCGTCACGGTAAACATACTGAATGATGGCAACGTTAAAGTAAAGGAAAAACTGTTTTATCCGAACATCGATTACCTTGTTCGGGTATTCGAACTGTTTCAATTTCCGTAGAAATGGTTAACGCTCGCTTTATTTTTAGCGCGCAGCGAGACTGTAAGTTCTAACTTCCGTTACATTATATAAAGTTTGAAATAAATACATTACATTCGATACATATCTCAAAGGGAACTTGATTAAAGCCCCAATAGCTGCTAATTTTAAGAATTATTATCATGATTTTATTTTCAAACCAAAGTTAGTTCGTGTAAACGTGCTAATTGAAGGACGTGTATAGATATATCACTGCTCGCTGATTCGGGTCATGCCTATGAGCTTTAACAGGCTAAATAATAAACAGGTGCCGCACTCATAAAATGGCGCCCCCACAGAAAAGTGTAAAAATCAGTATTTCCGCACATACACATCGTGGTAGTAAAAGAAACAAGCATGAAGCTACTTACTTGAATGCACCACGCATGATGGCCAACATTTTGTTGTTGTAATCTTTATTTTCTCTGTCATATGGTTAGTTTTGAAAATGGCGGAAAATCTACAATAATGTGGAAACGTTTGAAATTACATACCACTTTTCACACTTATAACAGTCTTACACACTTTTTCAGTCTCTAATGGGTCTTATTCAAAGAAAGTTCTCGGAAAACTGAGTATATTTTGAGATCGGTTTACAGTTGCCGCTTTTGGGGCTTTAATGGAGTGAAGAAAGACTATTGTTCACCAATACTTTGCCAGCATGATTTTAATCTAAGTGTGGTCTTTCGGATCCGGATCTCGCTCCCACTTCCATTCCGATGATATAATATGGCCAAGCTGGACGGTCTTTTGAATTACTTGGTTAGGGCAACTATAGTCCAACGGGACTTTAAAAAGGCATGCGCGAAATTAAATTTTAATTGCAAGTATTTTGAATGTATATATGACTTGAACTAAATTGGTTGATTAGAAGAGGTGAAGAAGCTTGAACTGCTTCTTCAAATAATCAATTATTAATAAATGTGAACGGCTTTTCAAGATATCAAGAACAAAAAAGACACATATATGAATATGGAGTGTATGAATATGACTTTGCCGCCTACCCTTTCGACTTACAATTTGTAAACTCATTTTTTGAAAAAAGGAACTTAAAACTCCTGCCTTCCTACGGAGTGACACATTTTATGTAAATTATGTTCAACTTGGTAATTTTTTTCCTTGCAATCTTTGAATGGGCACTCATATGGCATAGAAGCAAGTGTTAAAAGGTTTGTCGGTGTAGAATTTTCCTCTCGGAATTTTAATGTGCTTACCTTTTTAAACTTACTTGTTTGGGGACTCAACAAGATAAAATTTGGATGTTTACTATATATAGTAAATTGTTCGTCAAAATGAGGCCATAATTTTACGTTTGAAGTCATCAAAACTGAATGTAGATTAAAAAACTCTGATTAACCTTGCTTTGAATAAAATTACCTTATCTGATAACCATTCATCGCGTGAAGATATACAATATATTCAGTAAGTTCTCGAAGTGTTGCCCGTTTACATTTTTTAAAAGTTTGAGTGGACAATATATTTTCCAGGATTCTTGCTTTGATGAGCAATGGTTTTGAAAGGTGCCAAAGCTAATCTATGGTTTAAAATTATACCCAATATTGAAAGTTTGCACTATTAACATGACTTTATTTTGTTATATTTTATATATTTTCTTCTTTCATTTTGCCGAAATTTTCTTTACAGATAAAACAAAACAAGCGATTATCCATATCGCACAGCCAGTATAATTGTCACAGTGGCAATATCTGAAAAATTACAAGATTATTCCTTTTGTACGAATATTAATACTTTGAATTCTTTATAGCAAAACTTTTTTCATGTTCATTTTGCTCGTATCAAATCCACCTCGTTTTATTTCATTCAGTATATTCGAATGGAGATCATAGTAATCATAAAGTATCAATCTTCTGCATGCATAACGGCACATACCTGTTGTTGGCAAAAATCCCAGTTCGAAGTTAAATTCTATAAAAGTAAAGGATGACTGCTATTTTGTGTAGTAAGAACGAATATAGCACAAACTATGTATTTACACAAACAAGAAAAATGTACCTATCCACTTCCATACGTAATGCCTAAAAGGTCACGACACTTGCCTTGTTTACATTAATCACGATCACGAAGGTATCATATCGTAATAGTCCATCCAAAGCTCGCTAAAGATGTTGGACAGATTTTAAACAAATATCACACAGACTATTGTTTCGGATTACAGCCTTACGATCACAAAAATCTAACGAACGTTACATTGAAACAAAGCAGAATTTCGAAATTTAGTGTACATAGATGCGATTTCGTAGTAATCTAAGGGACCGTCTCAGATTGTCGCAGAAGTTCAAAAAGCGAAATTCATTCGTTTACGGGGGGAGGGGGTTTGACCTCCATTCAATTAGTGAACTTCACTTTCGCACT
>LD355260.1:51209-66153 GCA_001465055.1 Ptychodera flava | reverse complement strand
GAAGTTACCAAATCGTGTTGGTTGCATTGGCTGGACAAATTCCTCAGTTTCTTGAAGGAAATCCTTCTCCGTTAACTCTCGTGCAGCATACTCGGCCATGTTTACATCGCAGACGACATCAAAGGGGAGCACAACACAATTTTTAGGTCGTGCAAAATTCTTTAATTAATTAATCCAAAAATGAAATGAATGTGTACTTATTGGTATGTATTTATTATATTTTTACCAAAATATTTCTCTGATATCTAAATCCTGCCCTCTCCTTTATTTGCTTACGTTTTCACTTTTATATTCATATTCTGGGGCCAACGATAGCAGTGCTTTATGGTTTATTTAACCATGGCTTGCATAAATTAAAACCGGTTCTCATCCAATCATAACATTATGTCTCTGGCACAATTGCACTGATATAATATAATTATTTTTGAACACCTGGTATGGTTGCTAAGCGATACTCATCGGAAATTACCTCTGCTTTCATTTTCAAGAGATGACGATACATATTTGTGAATGATTATTTGATACGCCTTGTAATTAAGGAAAGTGGTTGGCGATTGTTTACTTAAGCAATAACCCCCGGCGCAGACGGGTATACGCGAGATTTTGGTGTAATGCGCGACATATAGCACGAGCCGATGGGCGAGTGCTATATGGAGCGGATTGTACCAAAATCGAGTGGATACCCGACTGCGGCGGGGGTTACTGCTATTATATTATATCAACGTGTATGTCTTTGTTGTCTCACTTGAGCAATTTAAACACTTTAAGCCTAAAATGCAGAAAACAGACGTCTGAGAAATCGAACGTCGGAAATTCCGCGCCCGGGACCGAGCATTTTTAGAAGTTGGGATTGCGTACACGCAGACAGTATCCTACGATAAATACACATTACGTTCATCAACATTGCATTTTATTCGCATGCAACTAGAAAACTATACTTGTTAAAAACTACCTGCTGCAGATACAGAAAATGGGTAAAGAGTTCAAATCAAAAGAAAAAGTAACAATTTTTTCGTAAATTTTGGCAAACCATAAGTCATTCATAGATAATTTTAATATTGCAACAAAGGATGACCATAATAAGTTGCCTAGCTTATACTGGATACCAAAGCTCCACAAAACACCTTACAAAGCTAGGTTTATCGCAGGATCTTCAAAATATTCAACAACAGAGTTATCGAAGATACTGACTTCTGTTCTTTGTACTGTTAAATGGGGACTTCAAGCATACTGTGATGTTGTCTTTTCTCGAAGTGGTATAAATCAAATGTGGATATTAAAAAAATTCGAAGGAACTCTTGGAAAACTTGAAATCAAGATCAGTTTCAAAAATAACATCTATTAAAACTTTCGATTTTTCCTCATTGTATACCACAATACCAAATTGAAAGAACGCTTGAAAAACATCATCAACCAAGCATTTTTCTACAAAAACGGTTCACGCCGTTACGAATATGTAGTATTAGGGTATAATTAAGTCCCCGCAAGCGGGGACTTTATGGGTTAGGTCATGTCCGTCCCGGCGTCCTTCCGTCCGTGCACCTGTCATCAACGATTTCTGTGGCATCTGTGAAGCGATCGTTTTGTAACTGGGCATATTAATGTAGTACCATATGGTCTCTTGATGCACAGTCCTTATTAACTCAAAATAATTCAATTTAGTAACCAAAATTACTCTTGATGTCTTTTATTCAGACTTTTTTTTCTCTGAATCCGAATCTGAAGCCAATGTTTGGATCATGTAAATACACTGATGACGTAAATCACCGGACTGTACGATTATTTATGAGGGAGACGCTAGCAAAGGTTGTAGTCGATTCCAAAAGGTATTTCGCTGGACTGGTGACGGTTTCGGTTGGTCAGTTTTAGGAGTTTTAGGCGTCAAGCGTTGTCTGTCGTGATGAACGAGAGCCACAGAAAGCTTTAGTAATTTGCAAAAAATGTCATCTCGTCAGTTTTAAACGTCATCGTTGACAAGCACTACGGTTGTTTATGCGGGCTCTCGTAAAATAATGGTATGGTCAGACGATTTGAATCGCTGGTGATCACATGCCTCACAGCTGATCAGCTGTATGTCGCCCTACTATTGATTGTGCCCAACGCACATAGATGCTCAAATGATTCTGTTTGTCTTGAGCGTAAAGGACATTTTACCCTACGTATTCGTGACAGATGAAAAGGTAGGTGTATTTTCATGTGCAACTTTGCTTACAGAGTGATTTTGGACGCGTTAACGTGTGATGGGTGAGTGCATGGAGGTGCAACTTTGCTAACAATAACAGAGTGATTTTAAACGCGTGTGATGGGTGAGTGCATGGAGGTAGCTACCTCTAGAGTGTAACTACATGTTCCGAAAACCATTTCGTTTAGTGTTATGTCGTCTTCAAATTTCCTGATCTAATTCATTTGTTAACGTGCAAAAAAAAGAAACGAGCAAACAGAACAATCAATTTGACGTTTAATGCATACTCGACTCGGAAACAAATCCATGGCATTGTTTTCACATGGAGGTATAAACGAGACCTAGTTTGCTCATACGAAGATTTTATCGGTATGATTTGATTTTCTAGAGTGCACTATTTTTTCTAATGTAATCGCCTTTTCCCGATATTCCTTTACGAATTGTGAGTCATTTCATGGTGGTAGCAGCAGGAGTTTCGTTCAAGTTTAACTGTCTGGTTTGGTATGTCTCCTGCCCGTAGTAGGCACGTTGTGTGCCGTGGATCATGGGAACGTTTTAGGCGGGCTCTGCGTGAGAAACAGCGTGCTTGACATGTCAATGACTGTTGGTTTTGATTGATTGAAATTTGTGATTGTTTGATGAAATTGGATCAGTACACATGCAGAGATATTTACCAGTATTTCATCCCGTGATTTGTCAGCATACGTGTCATGTACTACTCGATGCATTTTCCGTTTGCGGAAAATTTTGCGTACTTGCGTAATTACACGCAACGAAATAATTTTGAATGTATATTGAGCCGGTCATTGCGTACGGCATACGTTACTAAATTGGCTGCTTTATCTTGCAAAAATATACAAAAGCTTCAAAAGGGGCACTGATAGGCACCTTCTGTTCTCCGTGTATTTTGAATAAGACTGAATCACTCTAAACTACGCGACCAGCTTCTGATAAAATGTAACAATATTGTGTCAGCAGCAAGAACCGATATACTAATCCGTCGATCACGCGTCACAGTGAACACATGGAAAGTTACAACTACCACACATAATTTGGTTATCTTATTTTTACAGTTTCTCACAGAAATCCCCATTTCATTTCAGTCTTTCACCGCGCGCCGCTCTACAGCTGTATCGGTCGCTACCGCTGTCCATTGCCTATCGACAGACCATTGTTCACATTTCCTTGCAGACGCAATAAAATCATCCACCCCCACCGGCAGCGCCCCCAAGCGGTGAAATGATGTAAAAACGAAACAATCAAGACATTTCAGAAATCGCCTAATGATACTCAGAATTCAACATTAACACAATTATCAGTAGTTTACAGCTACTAAACATTCCAAACAATGTAAACAGCGGGGACTGTGTCATCTTTCGATGACTTGTTCTACATATTTTGTTAAAAATGGTACTAACGCTAATTTTTTTTGTACCGAGAAAGACATTATTAGTATGCTTGATTTCCTCATCGACAACATATTTGTAGAATTTGGAGGACACATTTTACAACACAGTATAGGAATTCCTATGGGCACTAACTTTGCTCCCTTGCTTGCAGACTTATTTCTGTTCTCATACGAGGCAGAATTTATCCAGAACTTAATCAAACAGAAAAAAAATCTCTGTAGCTCGAACTTTCAATCTAACATATAGATACATAGACGATGTTATTTCAATGAATAACTCTGAATTCAGGAAATATCTCGCTATGATTTATCCTCCAGAATTGGAAATTAAAGAAACTACAGAAACGGCCTTTTCTGCTTCATATCTGGACATTTTACTTGAATTTGACTCTAATGGTCACCTTTCTACTAGGCTATATGACAAGAGAGATTATTTCAACTTTAGTATCATCAATTTTCCACACCTCATAAGTAATATTCCACTCTCACCAGCTTATGGGGTATACATTTCCAAGCTTATTCGATATGTTAGAACATGCAGTTCATATGGTAATTTTGTAG
Organism: Ptychodera flava; assembly: GCA_001465055.1. NCBI lineage: Eukaryota > Metazoa > Hemichordata > Enteropneusta > Ptychoderidae > Ptychodera > Ptychodera flava. The sequence continues at coordinate 62,002 of LD355260.1, read as the reverse complement.
AGAGACATGGCCATCTCTCTTACAAACTGTTAAATCAAGGTTACACCAGAGCAAGACTTGTCTCTACATTCAAACGCTTTTGGCAGGTATCGCAAGCTGGTTGATAAAGACAATATCTCTCTTCGACAAATGATCACTGATAGTATCGGTGACATTGGGCCTTAATGACCACTACCTATCTGACTTACAGATTGATATATGGTGGGTGCCACATGTGGGACAGGATGCGCTTACTATTTTCGAAACACCTGACATCACTTCTTGGTCTTATGGCCAGAGGTCCATATATCTTTCTTTCATGAATATGACTTTGTTTGTGTACCGTCTATTTACTGTTTGTTCTGTGCTCTTTTGTGTCTATGTTTATAACAATAGTCTTACGAATTCTGACCTACTGTCATTGGATTATGGATTGGTATGATTGCGATTTTACATAAGAACAATAATCCTGGCTCTTTTTGAATACTAAATAGATTTGTCTCATTCTGTACCGTATACGTCGGCCGTCGCGATATTCTAGAGGTGCTACTGTGAGGTGACAGGGGCTATTTTTAATGGATAATTTGGACGTTAATTGTACCAGAAAACAAGCAGTTTTGAAATAATCCAGACGTTAGATGACTGCATCTGTGATGAGCAGTCGTGCAGAGTGTGTTGCCCGATGCATCCAGAGCTAGACACTGACACTGCTTTGATGTCAACTTTCGTCGAAGTCTCCAGGAATCATCCCCATTGTTATTTTGAACTTCTTGGTCTACATCGTCAGGATACCCTGGTCTGTTACAGCCCAAAATTTGGTAAAGAATATCTGACATACCGTTACTGTAAGGAAGTGTCAATTTATTTGTGTTTGAACGAATACTAGTTTCATTTTAAAGAGCGGTAGGCTATATCGCGTCTCGACTCCCGCAGAATCAAGCAAAGTGCACGGTGCGCTGTTGCCCTACCTAATGCAATGATTTGTATATATCACACGTTCATGTGCTACTTCAGAGACGTCTGTCATCATTGATCCCTACTTATTTTCACCAAGAGGTGAGTTACAGACCCATACTTTATCTGTGTATCAAAATTCGGACTTCGGTCTTTGAAACAAAGCGGGCTGTTCCGGTTTTTCTCGAGGGTCTACGGTTTAGATATGTACGTTCAAACGCACCGACAGGGCAATTTTCGAAAATGGTGTTTTAGGGGCCCGTTTTACCACTACTATCAGTACTAAAACAGTATTTTAGCATCGGTGGAATGAGCTCTCGTCCAATCAGAATAGCGCATGGTAGCATGATATAATATAATTATTGTTATACAGTTCAATGGAAAAATGTAAACGTCGTATTTGGTGCTTAACTTCATATACATCACCTCGGCCTTTAAATCATTTTGGAGGAGGTATACAAAAATCAGGACATAAACAAAATATTTTTACCAATTTCAAATGTGTTAAGTAAGCTATAAAAAGTAATTGTAATGAAGTATGTATTCGTATGCAAGTTCGCAGCATTTCTTTAGGTAGTGACAAATCAATTCAATCCTTACAAAGGAAGGTCGAGTCTCTTTATAACCAGTTTTTAACTTCCATGCCAACATCGCCTTCAGCGACATTACCGTGCTCATAAATTAGTACAACACAACAGATGTTGGAGTCACTACCAGAGATAACTGTCCCAAAATACTTCTGTAAAAGTTGCATAGAATATCACACCCCAAGGACCTGGGATCAGATTTCTCACACGAGTAAGGGATATTTTGTTTTACACGAGCCGCAGACGAGTATGAGACACATTTTTCCAACGAGTGTGGGAAATCTGGTCCCAGGCTCTTAATGTACGAGATTATTTTTCTCACATGACCACAAAATGCATTAAATTCACAATGAAAACATTGAATGTTTAACTGTGTCAGCGACGATCCTACTTTGCGGTCATCGGACCTAAACTGTGTTTCTCGATCCCCATGGCCTGTATCTGATAATTCCTCGATGGGAGATGCTTAGATGTAACGAAGTTTCGATTAACTGTGACTGCTACAATTTACATTTGGTCATTAATATCATTGATCAAATTTTCCATTGTATCGGGTAGTCTCTATACCTGATGAAACCTCTTAGATAAGCAATGTTGTCAGTAGTATATACTAGTAAGTGCGAGCAAAAATATATATATTTAGATTGAAATATAATATTTATGCCCCTTGCGGTCGATGTCCGACCTCCATCAACAACTATCCCTCCGGAACCAAGATAAGATTTCAAATAATCACGATCATTCGAGATACCCTGTACATTTCTTCATTTACAGGTCTTTCAGCTGGGCAGTGAACAATTGCATGATCATCAAACACGTTTTCTTCTATAAGCCACATTCCATCATTTTCCTTCACTATTTTTGACGTTGTGGATTGGCAAACTTGCAGCAAGACTCGGCCATTCCCGTTGACAACAGTTTGCCCAGTGAAAACAGTTTGAGATTGGGCACAATAGGAAACGCGTACCCTATGTGCTCATCCCGATTCTGTTGTACCATCCTTCGTGTAATCCATAAACTAAAGGACGAGGAGAGATTACGTACACATAGGAAAATATTAAATTTGTGTCAACTAATTGTGACTCGCCTTACTTAAAGCTTGAATCAAACATGTTTGTCTTTCACAACACATTAAAAACTGCTGACATATCTATGAGGATGGTCTGAAATCAGTAACAAAAACTTTGCTGGTCATATACAGATATCGGTGCATTGCTTTGGAGCAAAGACTGATTGATATTATTGTTAGATATATGCCTTTTTGGGAAACGGAAAATGTTACAAGCAGCAGGAAGATGAGGCTAAGGGGCACTAACATCCTTTGCACATCTTTGTTTATTTTTCGATATAAATGTGAAGTACTGTATGATTGAAAAAGTCAAATTGTTAGGGTAGAAATAAATTTTGCTGAGAAACGTAAAAAGCGTTTGAACTGCATCAGTGTGGCACTGGCAAACACTAAATTTGATTGAATTGAGTTGGAATGTGTAAATTCCAATATACACTCTAGGTACCGACAGCCTTTGTTTCAATAGTAGTTGAAAAAAAATACTGGACTCTAGGACAAAAAATATCGGAAATGCAAAATTAGGAACTTTTATTTTGCTTAAATATCTTTGATAGGAAGGAGAGAAAAACTTGGCGGCAAACTATTGATGCATAATGTTTAATGCCTAACATGAAGCCAAACACTTGTCCCTACCTACACATACGTAGATGTACAAATAACAAAATTGTTGTTAGACTTGGTTTTTTGCATTTCTCTTCAATTACAAGATATCTCTTCACAATAAAATTTAGCCTAATGGTTTTGAAAAATGACACAAGGTCAACAGTGGTATAATCATCAAAATATAATTAATAATACATTGGCATTGCTTTGCTTAATAAGTTACAGTTAGTCATTGCGTAACAAGCGTGCGCACAGATAACTATAGGAAAATTAACAAAATCAACCAAAAACAATCTACTAATTATGGATAAAATTAATTTACGAATAATACAAAGCATACATCACCATTTTATGAACATTTCTGACTACACTTCAGACCAATGAATCGCCTTGCCAAACATCAAGTATTTTCACAAGAAATTCAAAACGTGACTTTAATATGATTCAATCAAAAGGGGTAAAAATGTTGCTTGAAATATTTATTGAGTGACCATCCCATCAAATTTCAAATTTCATTTTATGGTTTGTTTTTTTAATGAAATGAAATGTTTATTTATTGAAAACAAATGATTAATATGTGTAAATATGTTCTATTAAAGCAATATTCTGTTAATGAAACTGGAGGAAATATAATTTTAAACTATAACACAGTGAAATTTTATAGTAGCCATACTGTCAACATGACTGGCCACATGACTGGTCATATAATTGGTCATGTGATATGTTGTTCCCTAAAATGTATTTTAAATATTGTCAATTATGTTTTTGATAAATGATAACCATTTTAGATGCATGTTTCTGCAAGGAAGACATAAAGAAGGTATTTACAAAAAAAATGTGTTGATTTTAAAATACACAATTATGTCAGATGATGATGTTTGTTGTTCATTTACTTTGCCTTTTATGAGAAAATTCTTAAACAGGTACACCTATAAATAAAGTAAAGGGTAGATATTATTACATTTATGTAAAGGCAATGCCATAAAATTGCAACTGTATTCAAATTTGAGAAATTTTATGGATTCAAAACACGTCCTGATGCTACAAATATTCTTTCCCAGCATATTCTTTGCCAACTCTGGTCACATGATGAGTCAGATGGCCAGTCACGTGACCTGAAAATACAAAACTTACGTATGAGAAAGTGGGAAATTTCATGCTGATTCAGAAAATATATGTTTTATTGGTACTTACTTAATTTTTACTCTTAGCAATGTTGTTGCAATGACCACACCCCAGATTTTATCAATATTTACATAAGGGGCCTGGTATATAGGAATATATTGGCCTTGGTAGTCAAGGGGTTAAAGTAAATGCATACAATTATTTCAAGGAATTTGGTCGGGGAAAGGCTACATTATTTCTTCCCTCTGCAGATAATCACTCAGTGTTATCACCAGAAAAAAAATATATCAGACATTTTGTCCCGCAGACCAACATGAAGCGGGACCACAAACGATTTTTGTGAGACAATATAAATATGTTAAAAAAGAGTCAAACTCCAAATATGAATGTTATTATATGCATGGAAAAAATAAAGGACTCAACAAATCATTCATCTTAACAACTTTTTTACAATCACTTGGTAAATACATCAACTGATATTGAATGTCAGTGCCTTTTAATGAAAATTCTATGGGACTTTGTTCTAGTGTGAAAGTGCACAGATAAAGTTGAACTTTTCCATTTCAGGGCCCTCTACCATAATATTTGCTAGAGTGTCCAGCCGTTCAGCACAAGTTGATTTCTGTCATAAGCCATGTTGTTTTGCACACAAATCTCCTTTCACAGTCAGCAGAATGAACTGGCAAAATCAGCGCTATGGCAGCTATTCAGATTAGGAAAAATATCCCTATGATGTTTGTAAATAACCATCACATTTTGACGTGAAATTTTGGTCGCTAGAAAGCTACAACGTTTGTCGATTGATCAAGGTATGGATGTACAAAAAGAAGTCCAAGTTGTTACGTATAAGTTCACTTAGAATAATATACTTATCACATGCACAAGCCAAGAATTAACATTTTTTTGCAAAATAAAAAAGCTTCCCCCAACTATTCACGTTTAAACCTCTGAACTACTTTGGGAATAATATCATTAATCGGCAGTGGTCAAATTGTCAATTATTGCCAGTCATAGGTACTAAGTAGCAAGGGCGAGGAACGGAGCAAATGCCTGATGACATCACACAACACATACCTCCTGCGAAGTCTATATACAATTTCAAAAATAGCAAAGAGCTGAAAAATTATCTCAGACAAAATTGTATTATTTTTCGAGAACAAAAATTGACTGAATCTGAACGGAGCGAACACTATAACATCACGCCCGCCCATACCCTGGTTGCAATGCACAACCCACGGTACACTCAGTAGGACAGTTTTCGGACAGGGTAGTGAGTTTCGCCCAGAGCCGTTTCATAGATGACAAGCACCACAAAATCTTATTACCATATGTTTTGAAACTTTATTGTGTTTATCCTGAAACTGATAACAGGATGAAAGTGGGTGGTATTAAGGGGTCAAAGTTGCCAAATTGTTGACCCCATACGTAGTGCGTAGTAGTCGGACTGCTATCACAGTAATCGGATGTCGTATTGGGAATGTGATTTTAGGGGCTAAATATTTATATTTTGAAACTTCAAACCCCTTTTTTTCAATTTCGCTCTGTTTAGAAAACGGTGTGTAAACATTTCGTGATAAATTCGTTACATTCAATCCATGGACGACACAATTATATTTCGACGTGTGCTTATATATAGGACATGGGCTATCTCATTGTGTTGCTTTTGACACCTTGTATTGCACCGTGTGGTAAACTTCGCCAAGTTTGTAGTGCCCGAAATAGCTTCTACCGGAAAAAAACTATTCAAAATGGGACAGCAATGTCACCTAAATAAATATGCTGTAACATGACTTGTAGAAAGCTGTCAATACATAGCGACGTGAGTACAACAAACAGCATGTCATTAAATGTCCGGAAACTGAGGTTTTCCGAAAACTGTCAGACTGAGTGTATAACGTGACCAGCTTCGAGTAAGTTGTTTTGAAAATTGTTTATGTAATTCCTGATCATGTACAATGAAGAAAGGTATTAACAGTAAAGTCTAAAGGGATCAACGGTGGAAAGTTGGCAATGTCAATCTTCAAAAACAATGTTTTCTTTTGTTATTTACCTACGTCGATAATGATTATGTAAAACGATGATGTATTCACAGTACAATAAAGTACCCACAATTGTCTTTGATTTGTATCCTTGCAGGTTACTTTTCTTGTTACATTTTAGTTCTGCATGTAAGCAATTATGTGCAGCATCAGAATAATTGTCAAATAATTATTTAAAAAGTACGTTTAGATATTTCAGTCAAAGTTTCTAATAACCATTAAACAACCACAGAAGTCACATTCTGTAGGTACTGCAAATGCCATAATTTTAGGCGGCAAGTTATGACGAACTGAAGGGGTCATTCTCTGAGAAAACTTAGCATGCAAATTTCTGTAACAGTTGCCATTTCCTTTGGAAAATTCAACATCATTTTATTTCAAAAATAGGTGCAACTAGTCTCCCTACTTTCCATCACATTATTCGGTATGGCTAAAGACACAACCCTCTATCAACTTGCATAATTTTTCAACTCATTTAAAATGATAATTGAGAAGAATGATGTGCTTAATAGTACGTTTTCAGAATTTTTTACGACTGGTTTATGAATTTGTCTACACATGGAAGACCGGGTAGACCTCTTGGAAATCTCCAAGGGTAAAAATCATAATGAATTATGGGAAATTTACGTTGCCGTGGTATCCTAGACAAAGCATTGTGGTTGATCGTAGTATTTAAAACGAAATTAGTTCTGGCCGAACCTGACTAGTGCGGTTTTTACAATTTACCCTGTCAGCTCGCTCACGACCACGACACACTGCGGACGTAGTATGCTAAATAACTTGCTTCTGATTACAATCCAGATGTAAATCTCTGCAAGATTATGTTTAATGCATTTCGTATGTATCACTCCAAACCAAGAATAATGTAACAATGTCATGAAGTTTCGTTTGACCTTCTGTAACTCAGTTCTAGCGAAGATTTTAACACTACAATACTACAGTGGATTAAGTATTTAGTGCCACGACTAAGTCTCAAATATTGGTACATTGCATCTTAATTGCCTTTGTTGGCAGGATCTCTGCTAATATCATGCTTCCTGCATTGTTGAGAAACTAGCGCACATCGTCTTCTACAAAGAAGTGTGAGTTGCAACACAGAGAGTACCTCAGTCTACTGTGTATGGTTGCGACAAGGTGTTTCTGAACTGGCTTATATGGAAACAGTTGATTATACCTTCAGTTTCAAAATCAATCAAAGCAAACGCTGACACCTAGTGTGTAAATGGTCTATTTACTGGTTATTCTTGGAAATGGTTAACCACACCTGCTCCGTCCGTGTACATCCTATAGTTTCTCTTTTCATTGACCTTAGTTGGATAAAGGATCAGCCTATTCTACCAATCAATGTCCATTGTGTCAATTTGAGAATCAGTGTATGTACATAGTGATATTCACATCAAATTATCACGGATGATATCTCAGTTGCATTAAAAAGAAACATCAGAATTCTGTATAGGAAAATGGTCGTCATGCAGACATGAAAGTTGTTAACCATTTGTTAGAAAAACACGAAAGTCTATCCGATCTTTTAAAAGACCTATCCCCATAAAATACCAAGCTGTTCTAGTGTCTTGGCAGAGACGGATAACTATTGCAAGAACACGTCGAGTAGACCGTTGACACAGACAACGTTGGCCACTCACACATAAAAATAGAACAAGTTACTGCATTAAATAATGCTAACACGACGTTTTTGCTTGTACAACTCCCTCTTTTTGTAAGTATAAAATATAATTCATTTAGAGTTGTCTGGTTTCAGACATTACTAACAGGTCGGGAGACTGAATTGTACGTTTTGTCCATGAAAGCAATTGGATAGAAGAGTAAAGTGTAGACGATGAGTTTGCAAACTTACCTCTATTATTGATACTTCCTCCACATCGAACAATCGTTACCGAACAAAGAAGAATTGATACTGTCAGTACTGTTAAGAGCTTTTTCATGGTTTGGCTAAAGTTATTTTCTTCAATAACTTGTTCTTCTATTTAGCATGTATAGCGTCGATCAAATTATTCCGTCAATTCGTCTTTTTCTGTGTCTGAAGACTCTGCCTTGCCTTAAGCCAAGCAGTGCTTTCTGTTGTATCACAGTCATGCGAGAACATACTATGATATTTTTGTATTTCATTTCATCGGAATACCGTGTACGGTTACTTAGCGACAGCCACCGGAAATTATCTCTCCTTTAATTATGCAGAAATGAAGCTACATTTTGTACACGAATATGCCCAGTAAGTAATATAGTGAAGTGGTAGGTGATTGATTACGTTTGGGTATATCTTTGAAACAAACAAAGTGGAAAAGTCATATTTGGTGCTAAATGTTATATATATCGGGCGGCAATTCCGCATTGTTATTTTTTGGGGGAGGGGATACACATATCCGGACATAAATAAAAACATTTTTACCAATTGCTAAAAAAAGAAATTGAAATGAAAGTAAGCAAAGCCAAGTTTGCAGCACTTCTCTCGGTAATCAAAGATTAATTCCAGCCTTATAAAAGAAGGTTAAGACTTCCATGCCAAGATCCCCTCGACGGAATTATTATATTCGAATTGTTCACTGAATTATTGCTACATAACAGATGTTCGAGTCAATACCTGTGAGATCTGTGCCATGGTACTTATGTGAATGTTGAAAACTGCTTATGACCGCATTGTGGTTTTTTCTCGATAGTTTTAATTTTTTAAGGCAAGAAATTGACCTTTTTAAGCCAACAATTTTCTAGTGCTAAACAAGCTCAGAACACCCGTAAATTATATATTTTCTGAAAGCCTAGATAAAGGGGAACATTGTGGTTATCGTATTGTCACCTTTATTTACATAACTATCACGTGACAGGTAATTTGAATAACCTTTCAAAAATCGATTTTCCGTATGTTTTGTTTCAATGCTTTGAGATATGTGGCTGAAATTTGTGTGAGTACAAGCTGTTCTAAGGATCTTCCAAAGAGTGTCTCAGAATTTTTTGAAACCTTCTTAACCAATTTTTATGACTGAAAAAACATCCACAGCGGTGACTTTAACCTAGATGATTTTTTTTAAAATTGTGCTCAAATAAAAACTAAGCAAGATATAAAAAGTATGAGACACACGTTTGAAGAGCGTTGTGACAGCTTGCATTCCAGCAAGTTTGAGTCAGATAATTTGAAGTATTGAGACAAAACATAGAAGAAACCCGATTTTTGAAAGGTTCTGCAAATTACCTGTCACGTGATAGTTATGTAAACAACGGTGACACTGTGATTATCAAAATCTTCCCCTCTATCTCGACTTTTAGAAAATGTATAATGTACGGGGGTTCTGAGCTTATTAACCACCAGAGAATTGTTCCATTTAAGAGGTAAATTTCTTGTCTTGGAATCTTAACACAAAATAAGTTTCAAGATATAAATACGTATTCGTGGATGTTTCAGATGATGTGTAAGATGAGAATTGCAATATCGCGATTAGATTATCTTTACCGTCATATTGAAGTCCAAACTGTAAACGTGAATATCCTCTTACAATATTTTACTACAAATAGGACTCGCAAATTCTATGTTTAAGATGTGTATTTACCAATACAAACCAAGGAAGAGAGAAAACCTGGCAATATGTTACATCGATGTATAAACAAAAAATTAGAGGAGAGATTTGATATGTATGGAATCAGCTATGCTTTACTTAAAATTAAAGGTTAAAAAATATCTACGGCAATGGAACTGAGTGTTAGCACGTGGCGGATCAGTTCACGGAGTATGAACTCATTGACAATTAAATACGTTGTGTGTCATAGTAGTGCGGAGCAATTCATACGCACGCAGTGTCTTACTTCTAAGACAAACATAGAAAAAAATCGTAATGTTCATTATGCGTACAAAGATATAAACAAAGTAAAGTGACAGGCAATTAATTATTTACAAACGGTCTAAAATTTCAGTGGAAAATGTATTACAACACGGATGACTTGTTTGATTAAAATCGCTGATGGATGACTGTGCATGTTTACATTAGCGTAAGCAGCAACACTGCATGACGCAATGATGTTTGACTCTTCATTACGATAAATATATGGTCAGTCGATTATATTTTACGGCCAGGGAGATCGAGAAAAATGCCATAATAAAGTTTGACACAATTTTACATTTGTTACGACCTCAGAAAACGTGTGGCAGTCGTCTTGCGTTTGACAAACCCTGACCAACTGAGCTTAAGATTGGTGTTGATCACTGTCACCCTGCAGTCATGGAACTAGCTGTGGGTCCATAGCTGTGGTGTTTTCAGACGGGATTCCTGCCTTTTACGGGCTGGTTTTGACTTTTACGATTTTAACCCCGCCACTACAGCTATGGGATATTGAATAGACTAGCGTCCATGTTCCGCCGCAAGCACCCTTTGCGCAAGTTTGTTCGACGATATTTCGAAAAATTTTCCATCCAAATTACAAATTGCCAAC
>LD355260.1:25084-38634 GCA_001465055.1 Ptychodera flava | reverse complement strand
AAATTGTGTTGTATGCAGAAAGCAGTTGCACATACTTAGATTTTTTACTTGAAAATTCGAGCAATTATATTCCTATGAGGTCAGAGTTTTGAATATTCACTGACAAGTATTCAGTCTCCATACACATTGAGATGACTGGCTTGAACATTCAAGTGAATGCATGTGTCGTGATATGTGGCTTTGAAATTCAAGTAAGTACAGTTCACTCTCTGAGTTGCCTTGAACATTCAAGTGAATGCATCTATTGAGATATTTGGCTTTGACATTCAAATAAGTACAGTTCACTCTGAGAGTTGGCTTGAACATTCAAGCGAATGTATGTATTGAGAAATATGGCTTTGAGATTCTAGAACAGTCCACTCAGTGTGTTGGCTTGAACATTCAAGCGAATTCATGTATTGAGATATGTGGCTTTGACATTAAAGTAAGTACAGTCCACTCTGTGAGGTCAGAGACGTGAACATTCAAGTCTCCTCTCACCTAAGGATTAGTCTTGAAAATTGAAGAGAGCATATGGAGATTTGTGACTTCTAAATGCAAGCAAATACGGTCCATTCTATGAAGACAGAGGCTTTAATAACCTTGATATCACAGCCCTGATCACTAAGGTGGGTATTAAGGGACCCTCTCACATTATCGCATAAGTTCAAGAAACGAAATCCCTTCGTTTAGATCAAAATCACCTTCCTCTAAACAAAAATTCAGAGTGTGAAATGTTGATGTCTGCCTGAGAGTACAATGTACAATTTTGCTATAGCTGCTGGAGAATATTTAATGTATCCCCTGACCACATTACATCGTCAAGTAATATAATCGACCATAGCGTGACACTAACGAGTTGGAAAGAGTTACAGCAAACTTTGTTGTTATGAGTGTGAAGTTTATGTTTATTTTTCCGTACAGTGTCAAGAGAACTTGCGATCACAAAATAACAGTGGGAAACTGAAGTTCACTAATTGAATGGCGGCCGACCCCTTCCCCGGGTAAACGGACTAATTTCGCTTTTTGAAATTATGCGACAATCTGATCTATGCGTGAACATTCGAGCAATTACAGGCCACTCAATGACTCCTGACGTTTGAACATTCAAAAGAGTACATGCAATGAGATTTTGCTTCAAAATCAATTAACGTACACTTAGAGTGGCCAGGGGTTCGAACATTTATGCCTCTGCACCCATGGAAATCACTCTTAGCATCCACATCAAAGCGAGGACACGTATTGAGATTTGTGGCTTTTACATTCAAGCACTTACAGTCCACTTAAGAGGTCAGAGACTTTAACATTCAAGGTAAATTAATTGTACTCATTAGATTTAATGCTATAAAATTAAAGCCACTATCTTCATGGCAATACTCATAGAGATCTGAGGCTCAACCATTCTGGTGATCAGAATTAATTTTGACTTGAGACTATAAAATGTCTGAACAAAGATGGTGCTTCCATACAAAAATACTTGTCAACCGCTTGGTATTTCTGATATTTTTATCGCCATGTATTTGAATGAAGGGAATCGTCTGTTTATAAATAAAACAAACAAATGTTCATGTTCTGAGTAAAAATTCAACATCTTTAGAAGAAATAATATACTTCAATGACATCAAAATACATAAAAAAGAGGTTCAACAGATGTAATTGAAGTAATTAACTTATTTCGTTTGGAAAATCTGTCAAATGAAATTCTAGAAATAATCGTTGTTGCGTAAAATACTGGCAAATGCTCTAGGTAAATGTAACAAATATTTGGCGATTTATGTTAAGTTAATCCATTCTGAGCGCCATCAGAATATTGCAAAATTGCTTACGATGTTAGCAGTTTTGAATAAAATATTACATATTAATATAATAGACACATCAGATAAGTATCTCTTAAGGTTAATCAGCATTGACCTGTCAGTGTGACATTGTTCGTTTTACTTCTTCTTTAGCATACGATGGTATTCTGCTACTTTTTGTCAAGTTAAATTTGGTAATGACATCTTCAATATACAAAGTACAAACATCGCCATGTTGTTTCCATATTCCATGCAGTTGACCAATATATGGCGTATATGTGATACCTGCTCCTCGAAGAACGTGAACCTTCCCAACAACTAGCTACCTTTTGACAAATGCTGCAACCATGATGTCGATGTTCAGTTGGACACTCTTGTCTGTTGTCTTTTGTTTCTTGTATTTCCCTGTGTATACCTGTGAATAAAAATATGACTCTGCTTAGATTACTTAATAAATGCTTATTGTTAAATTAGTGCTTATGAAGGCACAACAACAAAACATATATGAATATTATTGTTTTTAAGGCAGGAGATTTGGCCGTGCGGTTTTGAATATTGCCCAATACAATTTAAAGTAGTACCACAGAAATTAACAAGTCTAACTTTACTTTTCAGTTTGAGTTAGAAGTATATCTAATCCTTTACAGACCTTGTCTGTTGTCCATTTATGGAACACATAAGAAGATCAGTCCAGCGGTATTAAGGTTTTGCAGCTTTGTCATGTTCTATGGTGTATCGTAAGATGGTCATTCCTTGCTGAAATGTTCATGTTATAGTATTAAGTGTCACTTCGGCAGTCGAACAGTAACAATTTTCGCACAAAATGCTTTTTACATGTATCTTTGTTTGTGGTTTACGATAAATTCATGAAAAATTTCCTTTACCAAGAATGTTAAAATTTGTCAAATTACAAACTTGATATTATCAGCGATTCTATTATTAAGATAATGAATGTATTAAATGTTGCAATGTTTGTAGTGGTTGTTTTCTACAACTCTTTTTATGTACGATTGCCTTGAACACAAACTTTGAACTATATTTACCAACATGCATATCAATGATAAAAAAAACTATCTGACAATTTTTAATCCTCCAAAATACTGTGGTTACACAGTTGGCTACTGAAGTTACATACCAAATATTTGTACTGGCCAATCCCATGGCAATAATAGCGAAATCTGTAGTGTTGAAACATTTCCAACATATTGTTAACCATCCAAGGCTGTGCAAGACAAAGGAAAAACCTATTTATCTAATGTGTTGAAATCCAATTCCAGGGAAACTTAGAACATGAATTGAATGAAGAAAGAAATCTAGGAAGAGAGAAAGAAATGGCGTTGAATGAATACAAAAGAAAATACAATGACATTCTTGAAAATAAACGAGTATATTTAAAAAGAAGGTGAGAACTCTAGTAGCTCTGTTAGACAAAGTCAACAAGGGGCTCTTGTAGTTTTGTTTGCAAAGTGTATGTATGTGTGCACGCACACTCAAAGCTGTTTTTCATACACACCGACTGAAATCTTTCAAAAAGGTCCCTAAAGTTAATATGCACACAGCAGTGTGTTTTATCCAGACGATATATGCTCATATGCCATATTGTGTATGATTTTTTTCATGTGCCTCACATACTGCTGCCGTTCTGTTAGTCCCTGCAAGACAGACAAAATAAAGCATAGGAAGGATTATGTTTGTTTTTAGATCTGCTGTCAGCGATGCAGAGCTTATCAAATAGGCTGACTTTCCGTCATGGTCCATCCCTGGTCAGTCAAGAATTGCCTTCTCCTCTGCAACCAAAAGGTTCATTGCTTTGAAATTTATTATGCATTTCACTTGGGGTAATATCAGTTAAGTAATTTCAAATCATGGTAAAATTTGCATATTTGTATTTTTGGGGCATTTTTTGCTATTTTTTGTTAAAAAAATCTTCTCTGAAACCACATGTCCGATCGCTTTGAAATTTGATATGCAGTTTAATTAGAGTGACTTCAGTCAGAATCGTTCACATCGTGGTAAAATTTGCATTTTTGTATTTTCGAGGCAGTTTTTGCCATTTTTGGTGCAAAAATTTTTTTAAATCTTCTTAAAAACAACAGGTCACATAGCTTTTATATTTGGTACGTAGGTTCCTAGGGATAACCAATTTGAGATGTGTTCAAATTGAGCAGAAGTATGCACATTCTTAATGTTAAGGCAATTTTTTTTTTCATTTTAGGTCAAAAAATTTGTCACACAAAAACTAACTGTCAGACAGCTTTGATATCTGGCATACGGGTTTATAGGGATAAGCAAAATGTGTTATTTTCCAATTATGATGAAATCTAAAATTTTGTAATTGTGGGGCAATGATGAACAGATGAACTAGATGTGATATATTGCAATTATAATGAAATCTGCAATTTTGTATTTTGGGGGTAAGTTTTGCCATTTGTGGTCAATAAATGTGTTTCTCAAAAAGTACTCGTCTGATAGCTTTGATTTTTGGTATATAGGTTCCTACAGATAAACAAATGTGGTACATTGAAATTGTAATGCAATCTATTTTTTTATTTTTTAGGCTACTCTAACATGAACAAGCGATGTAATCTTTGTATATCAGAAAAGCTGCACATTATCAATGCTGACAAATCTACACTGTATATACTCGTTACATGTCATAAAATTGACGTCAGTTATGATATACTCATCACACCCTAGAAGAAAAATGTGATGTACTCACGACACCCTATAGAGGTGATTTACTTGTTACACCCGAGGAGGCAGATAAGATTTACTCGTCAACCTTACACGATGGCACTGTTGTGCTTTCCTACTTACACCTTAGAGGACGGTTGTGAATTATCCTTTACATCTAAGGATATATGCGTGATTATATCTCGTGAAATCATAGATGATAGATATAATTTACTCGGTACAGTCTAGAAAATAAATATGATCTACTTGCTTCACCTTAGAAGATGGATGTGATTAACTCCTTACGTGTCGTGGTTTGCTTGTAACGCCTCAGAAGCTACAGGTGATCACTCGTGGCAACTTACAAGATGGATAGAATTACTCGTTACACCGAAGTAGATAGACACCCTAGGAGCTATATATGAGTTACTTGTAACATCTTAAGGAGAGATGCGATTTTCTTGTTACACCAATCTTTGGATTATAGTTGTGATTCACTCGTTACATCTTAAACATCATGTGTGGTTTACACATGATATTGATGGGATTTACTCATTGAACCATAGAAGATAGATGTGATTCACACACCTGCCTTATGAGATAGAAATGTTTATTCGTTATGCATTAGAAGAGGTATTTCATTTATTTTTTTCACCTAAGACTATGTATATATGATCTACGCGTGATACCTTACATGATACATGTTTTTACTGGTTAAACCTTAGAATTTGGATGTTATTTACTCGCTTTACCTTAGAAAATAGATATGATTTACTCCTGACACTTTGGGAGATAGATGTGATTAATATGTTACATCTCTGAAAACAGATGTTATGTGCTCATGACGCCACAGGTGAAAGATGTTGTTCTATCATTTCACCTAAGGAGATTTTTATTACATGATTTAATAGTTTTACCTCGGAGAGTAATGTAATTAACAGTTTATACCTTGAAAGCCTGGCGTGACTTACTCATTACACTTTACATAATGAATTGAGTTACTTGTTACATCCAAGAAGAGAGATACGAGTTACTGGCGACGTCTTAAAAGATAGACATGCTCACATCTTAGAAGATAGATGTGATTTCCTAATCATACATGAGAAGATAGAAATGATTAACCATTACACCATAGAAGGAAGATGTTATTTACTCGTTACATCTAAGTAGATGGATGTGATTTACTCGTTATATCTCACAAGATTAATTTCATTCACTCGTTACAACTCATAAAATTGACTAAATGCACCAAAGAAGATAGTTGAGAGTTACTCGTTACACCTTTTAAGAGAAATCAATGTAATCTATTCATTACACAACAGTAGAGGTGATGTAGTCTTTACACTTGAGAAGACAGATGAGATTTACTTCTCCACCTTGCGCGATAATACTGTTGTGCTTGACTTCATAACCCTTAGAGATAGTTGTGTTTTGCCCTTTACGTCTCAGACTATACGTGTGATTATCGTGTGACATCATAGATGATAGACATAATTTACTTGGTACAGTTTGGAAAATAGATTTGATCTACTTGCTTCACCTTAGAAGATAGATGTAATATACTCCTTACATATTGTGATTATACTCGGTACGCCTTATAAGCTACATGGATCACTCGTTACAACTTATAAGATGGATAGAGTTACTCGTTTCACCGAAGTAGACAGATGTGAATTA
The DNA here is from genome assembly GCA_001465055.1 of Ptychodera flava. Lineage (NCBI taxonomy): Eukaryota > Metazoa > Hemichordata > Enteropneusta > Ptychoderidae > Ptychodera > Ptychodera flava. The sequence goes on along the minus strand of LD355260.1, from coordinate 32,509 downwards.
CTCGTGACACCCTATGAGCTATGTAAGAGTTACTCTATCCATTTTAAAAGAGAGATGCAATTTACTTGTCACACCAGTCCTTGGAAGATAGTTGTGAATCACTCGTTACTCCTTAGAAGATAGATGTTATTTACTCAAGATACTATAGAAATTTGAAGGGGTTTGCTTATGAAAATAGAAGTGTTTATTCCTTACGCCTTAGAAGAGGGATTTGATTTACTTTTACATATAAGAACATCGATGTGAATTACTGTTTTCCATAATACTGTATATATGATCAACATGTAAAAGCTTTCATCATCAATCTTGTTTACTGGTTAAACCTAAGAACATGGATGTGATTTATTCGTTACACCTTTGAAGATATCTTATTTGTTACACCTTTGAAGATTGATGTGATTTACTAAGGGAGCATTCATTTTTACTGGGAGGGGAACAAATGAAATGTAAAAAGCGACCCTACTCCAAATCAAATTTCTAAAATTTCCCCCCTAACTCATCAATTGTAAATGTGACACCCCAAAAAAATCATTAAATTTGATTCATTAACCCTTTGCACCCTATGGCCCTGAGGTGAAAAAATTTGGCCTTCAAAAGTGTTTTCATGAAAAAGAGTGACCCTCCCCAATTTTCATGCACAAAAATCACCGACTCTTCCCTAGATGTTACAGTTCGTATCAATACTATCTTAATTGACTCATAATTTGTAATTTGAACTTTGAACTTTCAAAGAACCCTTTATGAATTTTACAAATAATCCCTTGTGTGACATTCCAATATTATATTTTTTCAGATCTCCTCTTTCAAACATAATATTTTCATCACGTATATTTATATCAAACTTTCTAAAGCACAGATTTAGCTTGTTTTTTATCGCAAAAAATATTCAATTTCCTCACATCACATTGTATAATCAGTATTTGTGGTGAAATTCCAAAATAACAAAACACATTTCTTGCACACACATGAACTTATAATCGCCCACGTCTAATCAAGTACACCAATATCATTAATCAAGAGTATATAAATACACAGATATACCTAATTGTGTATTGGAAAAAAATATTCATAGTTTCCTCAAAGACAACCATCTGTAGTGAACTAACATTTCGGTGAAATTCCAAAGTTCAATTTATTGCATAAACATCCATTTGTGAGCACCCTAGTCTAATCAAGTACATTAATATCAATAATTAAGCATACATAAATACGCAGATTTACCTAGTTTTGTGTTGAAAAAAAATATTTGTAGTTTCCTCATAGACCACCATTTATAGTGAATCATCATTTCGGTAAAATTCCAAAATCAAATTCCTTGTACAAACATCCACTTATAACCTCCGTTGTCTAATCAAGTACATTAATATCAATAATCAAGAGCCCATAAATACACAGATTCACTTAGTTTTGTATTAATAAAGTATTCATAGAGTTCTCATATACTAAATAGTGAATCAACATTTCGGTGAAATTCTAAAATCAAGTTTCTTGCTCACACATGCACCTGCAACCACCCTAGTCTGATAATGTCAATATTCAAGAGTCTAGCTTATTTTGTATTTAATAGAGATTATTCATATTTTCATATTTCCGCGTAGACTACAATGTATTTTGGACCTTCGAACAGTTTGACCCCTTCAAATAATTGATTGTAAAATTTGATGCCCCTATAAAACGGTTTCGTAAAGTCAACCCCCTAATTTCCAACCAACCCCTCCCTGCAAAAAATCAATACTCCCTAATTATACATGAGAAGATAAGATTTACCGTTACATCGTAGAACACGGATGTGATTCACGTGTAATCAACTCAAGATACCATAGAAGATAACTGTGATTTACTCGTTACACCTGGGAAGGCAGATTCAATTTACTCGTCAACTTACACGAATGTAAAGTTGTGCTTTACTCCTTTCATCTTAGAAGATGGCCGTGTTTTGCCTCTTACATTTAAGACTATTGTGTGATTATCTTTTGACATCATATATATAGATGATAGATACGATTTACAAGGTACAGTTTAGAAAATAGGTGAGATCTACTTGCGTCACCTAAGAAGATAGATATAATTGACTTGGTATAGTTTAGAAAATAGATGTGATCTACTTGCCCCCCCCCCTTATTAGATAGTTGTGATATACTCCTTACATCTTGTGATTTACTCGTTACACTTTAGAAGCTACAGGTGATAACTCGTTCCATTTACAAGATTTACTCGGTACACCTCGGAGAGTGATGTAGTTTACATTTTACACCCTAATAAGTAGATGTGATTTACTCATTGCACTTTACATGATGAACTGAGTTACTTGTTACACCCAAGAAGATAGATGCCAGTTACTGATCACATCTGAAAAGATGAATATGATTTACTCATTACATCTTGCACAATAGATGTGATTTACGCTTAACACCTCAGGAAATTTAATTGATTTACTCTGCACACCTTAGAAGATAGTTGTGATATATCCGTTACACCCTAGAGGATAGATGTGAATTTATCAATACACATTTTGATACCGAGGTAATTTCTACTAACACGTAAGACGATACCTTTCACTCATGGCACTGTGATTACGTGGTGACACCATAGAAGATGAATGTTATGTACTCGTTACACATTACAATGTGAATGTGAGTGACGTATGACTGATTTGAAGATAAATTTGAATTAGTCGCGACACCTGAGAAGATGGTCTTGATTTATACTCTGGACATCTCGCACTATATATGTGATGTACTATTTACATCGTAGAAGGTGGATGTTATTAACTCTTTATATCTAGCATTATAGCCCTTAGATTGTGGGTGTGATATACTGATTACCCTGAAGAAGATCAATTTGATTTTTTTCGGTACACCTTGAGAAATGGATGTAATAAAAGAAATGTGTGATTTACTTGTTACACCTGAAAAAGATAGATGTGATTTGTTCATGATATTTAAAAGATATATGTGATTTCCTCAGTATTGCTTAGAAAATAAATGTTATTTACTCCTAACACACTTGAAGATGGTTGTTTATTATCGGCACCTTAGAAAATAGATGTGATCTACTCATATCACCTTAGAAGACAGATGCGATGTACTTATTTTACTTCAGATAATAGATGTGATCTTCTCATAACAACTTAAATAGATATATTTTACTCGTTATATCCGATAAGATGGATGTGATATACTGGTTTCACCTAGAAAATATATAGTCTTGGCATCTAGGGAGATAGATGTTATTTACTTGTGACACCTTTGGGGATGCTCAACATGCTCGTCAGTTCACCGAAAGTCAGTTGTTGACAAAAGTGAATCTTAAAGAGTCATAACTATATCTTTTGACAACTTTCTACTGATTTACATTCTGTATATCATATATTACTTAATATCACGCCATGCACCATTCTCATGCGTCGTGAGTCCATTCAACTGATGCTAAAACATTTATTTAGCAGTGCTAAAACGGCCCTTAAACCATCATAGAGGGCTGATGCAGGAACAAAAAAGGAGACTTTCCCTATCTAAACTCGATCCGAAACAGTTCAATGTGTTACAATTTGTTTGAATAATCAAAGTAAGATTTCCGATAAAAAGATAAAGAATGGCTTTCCAACTAACCTCTTTGTGAAATTAAGTTGAGGTCCATGGTGAAAGGAATCTTCAAAGAAGCACATTTTGAGTCTGAAGTGTTTGCATGATTCAGTGGGAATTGAGATGCGACACGTGCACATGATGTATTTCACCGCACATGAAACTGAAGCTATTGTCCATTAATAATCAAATAAATTGACAGTTCGTAAAATTATTTTCCAAACCTCGGGCTTTAACACCCAAGTGTGTTTAAACTATGCAGACCAAGAAGTTAATGCGGTGACTCCTGCGACTGCAACGACAGTTGACATCAGATGCAACGAGCAGTGTCGGCGTTCATCTCTTGCTGAATCATTTTTATATTCACGTCTAATTTTCAACATTGTAGACGTGGTATAGCCACAAAGTGACGACATCAAAGATGTGTTTACTAATGGAAATGATGAGATCAATGGTACGTTCTGAGAAGGGCTATTCATTATTTTGGGGGTAAAGTTATACTGGGAGTTGGAAACTTAGGGAGGGTGATTGAAAAGAAGGGTCCCATTTTTTGCTCCATTCCCTCTTATTTACCATCCTAGGTCTATCCACGGCTTTTTCAACCATCCTGATAAATTGTATTTCAGGTCACGTTTAGATTAATGTTTGTTGTATTACATCCGTGGCCACTTCACTGTTGAGTAAGCCCAGCTGATGCAAACTGGGATTCTGTTTGTATAACAGAAAAACAGTGGCGGTCGGTGTAATAAATGTAAGTTCACTATCGGCACCCTGCTGTCAGGATTAAGATAACGTTTTACTAAAGCATACGTTTGAGTAATGATTGGTACATAAAATTAGCTGAACAGTTTGATAAATGACCTGGCGTTTACCTAAATAAGTCTCTTTTATTGTATGAAGACTGACACCACCAAACTGAAAAGGCAGCTTCTCCACAGCGTAAGCTGCTATGCTGGTACTGGAAAATTTTTAGAAAGGGAAATATTAATGAAGAGAGTTAAACGTGATTCTTGTAGTCATTTTGTGTCCTGTCTTTCCGTTAAATTTGGTATTTGAATTATAACTACAATAATTATCCCCCTTTCAAATCTCTCCAATTAACTCGATGCTAGTGGAAATGGTTTGTTCTTGTTCAATATCCGAATTCACGGCTTGCCGATAGTAAAATCATTATCACCATTGATACTCAGCAAAGTAACAGTTTTGTCACCTTTCTGTAACCAGAATTTATGCTTGCACCAGACAGGCTTCATCAATAGTAAAGTGGCCAGTGCTGTATCTATATCACCATGCTGCCTACACAGTCAAGAAATAGATTTTTGAGTTTTAACATTATTTGCACATATCTTTGTACAAGAGTGCTTGAAGTTGCTGATTTTCAGTAAATGACAATGATAATTCTTTCAAAATTAATTTGGTTAAAAATCCAACAATATTGCCTTTGTAATAAAAAGTAATTATGTACTATGCAAGCAGTTTTATTCTGAAAAATTCTCTCAAATTACTTGCCTGCTTTTTATATTTATGAATTTGTGAAACATGAACCTTTAAGATTTTACCTTTCACGATCCTATTGAATAGACAACGCCATCAATAGTGGTATGCAGTACCTGAGTAGACCAATTTAACGATTTCTCGTCCAACACAGTTTCAACACAATTGCTCTATGTTTTGAGTTGATACTATGGAATAAGTCATACTATTATTAGAAAAATTCGTGCAACTACCCGACGTAGCACACAATGTCGACCAATTAAAATAAAAATAAGGAACATTTAAACTTTAATGGATATACGTCAAGAAAGCATTGAGAGACTGTCTAAACTATCGTTGGTTGGTGACATTGTAAACCAATCTGGTTTATGATATCTGCTCTATGCAACAATCCAGCATAACAATATTGATATGGTGTTGAAGTGCATTGGTTTTAAACGTAGCCATCTGTTAATATCGAACGGTTGAAGTCAGTAGCGGTCGTGTTATGAATTATCTTGTTTCTAATGTTTTGTAGATAGTTTCTATGCGATGTAATAAAACCTAGATGTGTTGAAAATGTTACAAGGTCTATGTCATGGTGAATGTAAATGGTGAGAATCTTGTTATTTGTGTACTATTTAAGTTGACTAACGCACGATTCGGGTCACCCAGGGATGAAACAAAGCAATGGTGATATGCACGAGCACATCTTTGAATTTACTATGATGACTAGATAGAAAAACGGAACAAGGCTTCTATCATACAGGAATGCACGACTGATACACATCGGAACTCATTATCACTGAATTCTTATACCTTTCCGTTTTCCGTCAAGTGAGCAGTCCCGATGACCTGTCTGGCTCAAAGTCCTTGCCGGTAATAGTTGTAATATAATTGGTCACTACTTTCCCGATGAAGCCACTCATAATTTTTTTCTGCGTCTGCGAGTCTTCCTTTAACTTAGGTTATTTTCCTCTTAAGTGCAAATCAAGCGGTAAATTAAATGTCGCAGGCACCATATTTTTGTACACACGACTTGGATACTCTGCACACCATTACAGCAAAGTGGAACATAGTATTTTTGAGGCAGAGTTAGGATATATAATGCCCCCTATCTCTTGACAGATATTCACCCCATTCGTTGAATGTTACAAAGTGACTCATGCAGAAAAGGTCAAACCAGGAATTAGAATGGACCGCGGTACAATCAAACCCACGTGTGTAAACGCGCATAGGCGAAAATGTATTCCCACACGCGTAATGTCAACTTCAGTTTGAATGAGGATCTTATACCGGTTTCAAACAGGGTTTCCAACAATGCTATGTCAATTAATACCACTAAAACAAAATGTATGGTTGTTGCATCACGTCCTAAAATCAAGCTTTTTACTGATTCTGATGCCCCTTTCACTATTCAAATCAACAACACTCCAATTGTAAATGTTTTGACTCACACACTTCTAGGTGTGCAAATTGACAACATTTTAAGTTGGGATGGTCACATTAATAAGCTATGTAAGAATTTGTCTATGAGAATTGGAATTTTGCGTAAACTGCGCCCTTTCACTCAGAGAAATGTACTACTCTTGGTTTACAATGCGTTATTTCTTTCTGTAGTCGATTATTGTTGCACTGTCTGGGGTAGCACTTCCAAAACAAATCTCCAGAAATTGTATTAACTCCAGAAAAGAGCTGGCAGGGTTATTTTAGGTGTCGATACATCTGTTTCCTCTCGAATTGTTTTCACTAGTCTCCATTGGTTGCCCATAGACTTTCGTATTACTTATTTTACTGCTGTAATGACTTTTAAAGCTCTACACAATCTTGCACCTTCCTATTTATGTAATTTATTCCGTCCTCTCACAGAAATGCATCATTTAAATACGCGTAACACTAGTCATGGTAATTTATACACGCCGTCATTTAGAACGGCTATGGGTCAAAGATCATTCGCTTATCGAGCAGTTAAAATTTGGAACGCTATTCCCCCGTCCGTTCGTAGCTGTGAAACTTTGTTATCCTTTAAATCTACATTACGTAATTATCTGTATGCTAAGTTCATGGACGAGGGCTCTGATTTGGATTGATTGTGTCTTGTTGGACCTTTGTTACATTTTAGTTTCGCATATTTATTTATAATCTGTTTATTTATCGAAATGCCCCCAATTCAATAATTTTTCCATGTATGCTTTCTCTTTGTATGACAATGGACTATTTTAGAGGGCTCTGATGGAAATTACAATTCATTTTGTAAATCAGACTACCCTCGTTAAATAAAGTATAATAATAATAATAATAACAAGGCAGTATTGCTGAAGGCAATGAGTACTTGGGCCGTGATAGAGTAATTTTGAGGACAATATAT
>LD355260.1:0-18558 GCA_001465055.1 Ptychodera flava | reverse complement strand
ACCTCGGCGACGGTAATCTGCACCACTTATCACCATCGGGAAAGGTACTCCTCCCCCTATACCACTGGCGATCCCGCCCTCAAGGCAATACGTCATTCGACCAAGCGTTGTTATTGTAATTTCATGCATAAAATTAACAGCGAGGTCAACCGGTCAAAACGTCTTGGCATTTTCTGGCATGGGGTAGGCAAGCGATCGAGTTTTGAGCAAAAAGTACGTGATTTCAGTATTTGAAGCACGACGGTACCACATTGAGATTTTTCAAACCGGTTCCACACGTGCCGCACTGCACTGTTTGACGCACAAGCTAGACGCATATCGATCGACGCGTTATGTCGAAGCGTATTTGTGTGTTCAATGTGAGATTTTGTCATTTGTAAACTATCAGATTTTCAACTTTCTTGCAGAAAATACGCAATACATGTATCATCAAATTGAAAACTCAAATGCCCGAATATAAATTATGTAATACTAAAACATGAAGTACCCGACCCTACATGATCAAAAAGATACTGGGCTTGCCTAACAACCCTAGACTGAAAGATGCGTCGCTGCAGGACCCTACCTATGCACTCCTCTCGTAAGAGGGAGAGCCCGGAGAGCGCCCTCGAGCGACAGATCTTCCAGTCCATAGCAACCAATGACACGTCAGTGCGGGAATTCTACGAACTGCTACAATGATGAAGAGTCCTTTGTTGGTGAATATGAATAAATTCCAAACTGATTTATTTTTACTTTATAACAACGTGTTTTCCCCATGTACACTTAACTTCGAGTATTTTTTCAACGCGTGCAGCACAATCAGGCTAGTCCTTCGTTTTGAAATCTGTCAGTTTCGAACGGAGATGGTACAACAGCCTACATGTTTGCAAAACGTGAACGCATTGGCTATAACCCACATTTCTACACTTGCTTTATAAATGCAAGAAAGGTGAAGCCGCCGTCTTTCGGCAATGCTTGGTTTCCGAATGTACATTCATTACGTCAGGAAGTTGGTCACATGTTATTGGCAAAAACCGTCATACCCTCTGTTGAACGCTATGATTCTTAGCACTACATCTGTGTCGGGGTATGGTAGTTTCTTTAAAATGCTTGTCCTTGTATATTGAATAAGCAAAATACTCCACAGAGACTGCAATTTAACTCCATAAAGTAACAAAATGGAAATTTTCTCAATTCCAATCAGTCTCCTACGAGGAGTAGGGATCAATCAAAAATACCAATATCATAAAGTTGGAGAGAGCATCGGTCATGATCTAAGACTTGCGATTCTTTCTTAAATTTTCATTTTATGGCATGTCCGACTTTATTAGAAATTTTGTTCTCCAATGATTGAAGAAAAATAGTATTAAAATTTTGAGTTTCTTCTGTTGTGTGAACAAAGTGAAACGCTCTAATTTTCTTAACACAAATGATAACGGTTCGTGAATAAATAAGAAGATGAACAGTATTTTTTCACTTTCAGACCTAATGAAAAGTTAACAAGATAAAATCCAAAACTGTACTTTCTTGCCGAAGGCACATCTAATGAGATAAAGCTAATGACACTGCGCGAACCCGACGGCGCGTGCGACAATTTGAACATATCTACGTGACTGGGTCATGTCAATCAAACATAATAATACAATAAAAAATAAAGTAAATAAAATAAATAAATAATAAATAAATAAACACATGCTGAAAAATAATTAGATTAGGATCTAATCATCTATTCAGGGAAAGTTGAAATAGAAGGCTCCTGAAGCAAACAGGAAGAGGGAGAGAAGGAAAGCTATTGTCTAAAGTGTTGTTGGATATGAGAGATTAATTATAAGACATTATAATCTTGATTTCAAGATAGAACTTGCCGATGCATCAGTGAGCCTACTATCTCGATCCCATGTCAGCTGAGGTCAAGTTCATGAAACCGACACCGTTAATTGCTGACCATGTGGAAACTAAAAATCTTTACAAAAAAATTTAATAAGGCAGATTTAAAACGTCAATGCTCTCTCGATTGACAATTGCACCCTTGTCTGATTGTCGGCAATGAACACACTCAATCTTATTTAAATTATTACTCTAAACGTAAATAATGGATGGGAAATCAAGTTATTCGACCATTGCAATGCACCATATGTTTCTCTTTATGAAATGTCACTCAAACTCTGAAGTAAACTGCATATGGTCGATATTGTTGAAACACCATCATAGTGCAGGGACTAGTTCCAAGTGTCATATCACATACAATTAAAATTATTAGAAGAATATGTGACTTTAACTGATTAAAATTATCGGTAGATAACGCTGTTATTATCCTATTTCCACAATATATTTGTTGTATGCAGAAATAAAGAGCTTTAAAAAACATATAATTCAAGTCGATGAATCAGCCTTAGTTCTACAGCTTTTGATGTAATTTGAAATTCCGTTGGGAGATGTACTAAATATCGTTTAATAACCGATTATATATTTACTCTAAAAAATTTACAATCACAAAATACCGATGATACCATATCTCTTTTACATAATTCTTTGCAAATAAGTTCCAAAATTACGATGGATACGTGTAAGGCATCCGTGGTCTGCTGATTAAACTTGATGGCTTCGGGGAAAAACTATTTGTTGTGACTAACACGTATTCAAAGTACAATTATAATAAAAGAAAACATTTTCCTGACATTGTCTTTCAAGACGTTTGCTGTAAGCAGACTAGGATTTGGCAACCTCTGACGGATGACACGCCAATGAAAGAGCGCCCTCCCTTTAAGGCATTTGAACTTGTGATAATTTGAATTCTCGAATGAAGAAATTTTTACGGAAACTGTAGTATCGAATAACGAATAACCGATTTATATTTTTATGAAATTACTTTTTAACAAACGTTAGAAACATTGTGGCAGCGTGTTAGCTCCACATATTTGTCATATTACCACTTTGCAAATGGCAGCATGTAAAATGAGTCTTGCGACTTTTATGACACCGTATTTAGTCAGCTAAACGTCCGTAGGACACATAAGTGTCGGAGAAAATACTATCAAGTACTATTTTTGACACCGCTCTTCCATTACCACAATACTTTGCTATAAATTAAGCCCCCCCCCCCAAAAAAAAAAACTTTTGTAAATTGACAATATAGGCAACTTACCAAGGCGACACTGTTCTATTTTCGACTGTTTGTCACCTCAAGACCAAAAACGGCACAGTAGAACAACAACATGCAATCCGTTTGATTTACCTAGATGCATCAGGTGACTTGGAGGGAACAAAAGAGAAGAAACAGAAGACACAAGGGCAGGACGTAGCACTTGGTTGCAAAACGTCCGAATCTGTATACAAAGTATGTACTGCATTAATGATAGTGAAATTAAAATCATCCCTGTTCTCAAAAAGCTTTCTGGAAAGGTGACCATCAGATTCAATTTTGCGAAAAAAATTCGAGACAAGAAGCAGAAATAGCGGATTAGCTAAGCATAAATCAAAGTCATCGAATCACCAAGTGTTCATAGGCGTGACATCACGGTAGTGACGTTGGATTTCATTCTTTAAAGTTATGTTTCAGCATATGCTAATTTCTGCTTGCTGAAAATACTCTTGGCTTTCTTATAAATTTGAATATCATAACGCAGCGCCCTCATGGCTTCCGGATCTGATAAGATTTTCGTCTTCAGCGATTCGACCACTTCCTTTTTTGTCACGTTAGCATTCTGGTCATCTCTATCGTAACGGTAATTTCGTTCGTTCTTTTTTCTTCCAGCGCAGAGCGTGTAAAATGGTAATTTGAAAACTCTTTCAAAGAGACGAAAGCTTGTATCGTATTCCTCTGTCAAACCAATGACGGCAAACCATGACTCTAGATTTGCCAGGACAAATTCTAAAACCATTTTCTGTTTAGTGTTGTCCATAAAGTGATCCAAAATTAGTTTGTTTCGCCACCACGGAGATATCCGTTCAGTTGGTGGATCATCCGGGCCGCGTAATTTGTCGACAAGGCCGGTGTATTTGTCTGTGAAGAATTCTGGATTGGCCAAGAGTTGGCGAAAGAAAAAACTCCCTTGGTGTATCGCCCAATCATTCACGGTCATTTTACTGATATCTCGCATAATACATTGCGGCTGCCTTGAGCCCAGGCACATGTTGTACGAAGAAATGGCACGTTCCAAAGGGTCCCTTATCACCGTAAAGTAAGCGCAGGGTCTCTCAACGAAATCACAGACGGTGAAAGTGGAATCTCCAGCATAGCTAGTTTGCTTGTATTCATCACTTCCGTTCAGAATGCTGCCATATATCTGCTGGGCATTCGGATTTGCAATTAGCCTTGGAACCATCTCACCGACTTCTTTCATCGAATTCAAGAGACAGCTTCTTGTTGTTGTCCCACCCGACTTCTGATTGTGAACAAATGCGATGGTGCAATTTTTGTAGCTGTAAGTCTCATCCAACAGCCTCCGCTCGCCATACCTTCGGTTATTTGACCTGGTGAAATAGTTCGGAAGACTGTTTGACTTTATCAACCAGGGGTATAACTTTGCAATCTGATCCTCAATTCTGTTCTTTGATTTTGCCCTTGATTAGACAAGAAAAATGTGTAATAAATTATTAATCATGCGAAAATAAACCAATCTTTGAGCTGCCCGCCGTGTCAAACATTTTGCAGTTGCGTGTGTATAATAATGCTTACCTTATTTAATTAATGTTGCTTGTATTTTAAGTAACATTGATTTTTTACCTTAGTATGCAAAATAGCGTTCTATTTCTAAACTCATGCTGTTCAAGTTTAGCTATTTTTCATATCCCGTCATGCATTAAAACGGAAGTCGCGCCATCGCTTTCCTGTATGAACACACGGGGCGGTCCAGCTCGTGCGGAAGCAAGGCTAGACTATGGTAAGAAAATTAAGCAAACCTTCGAAACGTGATAGGGTGTTATATCACAATATCAGTGTACATGAATATATACTGAATGTGTCATAACACTTGTCAGCGTTACAGCTCCACATCAGCCTCGAATGGTATGATTACGCATCAAAACTGTGAACTGCCAATCGAATAGCTGCAAAATCAAATCGCTTTGGCAAATTCATAATATTTTTTTTCAATTTTCAGAAACAGTGGAACGATGCTGCAATAGATACACAAAAAAGGCAATATTTAAGAAGTGGTATAGCCACAGACTGTTGATGTCATACCTCAAAGCACAGTAGACCACAAGTGCGGCACTTATAGCAATGTATTGTTAGTACCACGTCCTGAATGTTGCTCAATGAAAATAAAATGGAATAAGACACGTTCATGTGCGATTTGTATGGCTGTTTATGATAGATGAACCATTCATCATTGAAACTCACAAAATCCTCAAGTTCACCATGGCTCATTTTAAGGAAAGTTAACTTTCAATTTATGCGGGACTTACACTTTAAGGAACATTGAAATAGTTCAATCGTTTTCTCTTGCAATGTTTTATATATTAAAGTTTTATTTTTATGGTTTCCATTGGACTTCAATAACAATAAACAAGTTACATAATTTACATGATATTGTCCCTTTACAACAACAGGAATAGATGTTATGCTTGCCAAAAAGAAGTAGAAAATTAACATTTCATGACATATTCGGAACTGATAAAATAAGTTGCAAAGGTTAGGGCCTTTTTTGCAAGACCAGTTTATGAACCCGTAACATTTGAATAAGGCTTCTCAAATTATTAAAAATGTTGACACTCGTATAATAGAATCACTGTTTCATCTTCTCTTTTGAAAATATACAGAGATAATTTCAACAGCAGGAAGGCTCATTTTACAAAGTCTAGCGTTCGTTCCTTTTTTGAAATTAAGTCGGCGATCTCACTATTTCATACCAATGATCTGCTAGTTATTTTGACAGGATGACGTGTTTTCATTTGTTTTTGATAAAAAACTTAGACATTGCCTCAAAAAAGGTACGAAAGCTATCATTAACAATCCAAACGCAATATTCAAACCCATAGTAAACACGATTGGAACTAATTTTGGATACTTGGATGGTGAAGTAATGTCAATTTAATCTGCATGTGTTTTCTCATCTTCTTTTCTTTTTATATTAGTCGCGCCAGCGGCTTACTGACTACGCATGCGCTTATTCATAATATACTATGCGAGTAACCGGAAGTGTACCCTTCTTTCGTGGGCGCCGCCATGTTTTTTTTTTGAGTACTCGTAAATAAACAAATACGAAGCAAATTACTATTATATAACATGCCTTTTATAAAATATACCTCTTTTATTAGCCAGTAAATGTTATTATGCACCTTGTCGCTGATACAAAATATCGTTAATATAGATAAAGGGAGAAAACTGTCGTGCATATGAACGGGGGCATACGCAAAGAATGCTGGGATTGAATTATAGAAGAGCGCCCCCTGTGTCAATAATTAGATTCAAAAATTGCCAGTTTTTAGACGGAACGCTATAGTTTTCAGCTTGCAAGTGGAAGGTGGGCAGTGCGGGTACCATTGCAACGATAATGATTGCATAATACGTCCCTTGTTTAACGCAATAGGCTGTTATCATTGTAAAAATTGCCAATTTTTGTCCAAAATCTTTACACGCTACAGAAAATTTACACCTGCCCTGCTGCAGGGTTTGACGTCGTGTACGTACGTGAACTGCTTTCATCAGAGGGAAACTGGGCATACCGGTAGTTGTCATATAAACGTTTATGAAGTAACAATTACAGTTTATCATGAATCAATACACATAACATTGCCAATCTTTAATAACCCCTGGCGCGACACCAAGGGATGAGCCCTATATAATATTACACACTTGTTTTTATGACACTCAGTATTTTTGCGATATTGCAACATTTACTTATATATGGCACCTAATGCTTTTAGAAATTTTGCAAAAAAAGAAAATCCAATTATCCCAAATTAGTTCCAATCGTGTTAGTACAATAATTCTCCCTAATGAATGTTTTAACAGAACCTTTGTCTTTGATTTAGATTATAGTGAAAACATAATTTCATGAGCATGTTAAGTGAATGTTGAACTTTTTTAAAGACAATAAGAATAATAAGCCTTTACACTTTACATTAAGAATATGACGACTTTAAAAAACATCGAATTGGATTTCACTTCTACGTTATCACAAACTTACTCTCAGTTTCATTTTGATACTGTTAGGTGACGTTAGCAATAAGAAGGGGTACAAATTGCTGCTACTGAGCAATTCAGGAAAAGGGGGTGCGGATTCTGACTTCTCAAGGGCCAAGCAATTCATAGATGCAATATTAGGTCACTTCAAGAAGGCTTCAGTGACGTATTTGGAAGAGTATTTCGTGTCTCTTACCAATGACGCTTAAAATCTACTGTAAAATATACTTATTTTCAAGAATTGTATATTTAAATTCACGAAAAAATGGCCGACTTTATCCCTTTATAAGCATTGTGAAAAATTAAATTCGGTGATAATGCAAAAATGGTTTCCTTCTCTTTCTAAAATAACTAAAATAATAATCGGGGATAGGGCCTAATGTGATCAATATCCGGCGAAAGTCTCTCTCTCTCTCTCTCTCTCTCTCTCTCTCTCTCTCTCTCTCTCTCTCTCTCTCTCTCGCTGCCTGTAGGTCTTTTAGATTGTACGCCTTTCTCTGTTTGTACCACTAAGTTGGTGCCTCACTGTCTATTGATGTCAGGTTGCTTTGTCCAAAAATGTGTCCCCAGTATTATGAAATCCAAGCTTTGTCTTGTTTGTGTACGTTCATTACAGGTCTTTAGCTCACCCGGCAGACTTACTGAAAAAAGCTGATGGAACGTATGGAAAATACACAGCAGATTTGGGAAAGTGAATCTAATATGGTTTTAAAAGGCAAATGAGAAGTATAGAAGTCCATGCATATTGTGCCTGATAATTCCTTACCTCTGCTTAGGAAATGATGCAATAATCTTATCGGTTCTTCGCTCCAAAAACATGTAAGAAGATATCAAAATGAAGCCAAGAATAATTACTGAAAGAAAATACTTAAGATTGTGGAACAACATGATCGTCAAAATTTTGGAGTCGAGCTGGTCCTGTTGCGTGTCGATAATGATGCACCTATCAAGCGACTATACATCAGGAAATGGAAGTCAATCGATATAGCATGTCTAAAACTCTGACAGCATTCCCACTCAACAGTATAATACTTTGGTGCTACACAATATGCAACACATAATCTTATCCGATTCTCATTAAAACGTGAAAATTAAATGCTGTGCTGAAAAATCCAAAACAATATGATACTTTCGGATCAAGCCGTTTCCACACTCAGAACAAATATTTGACGCTTAATCTCCGGGCGATTTTACAAAAGGAAATTGATTTTTGAGCCCAAAAGAAATCAATAATATAGAAATAGTTGGCGACATCCTGACCATTAAAGTTTATTTATGGACAAGGGCGGGAGAAAAACAAAAAATTTATGGACGAGGCTTGGTCAGGGCGGAGTCCATTATTTGCACTATATTATCAACGAACTCAAGTAAATAGTCAAAATTGACGAAAATTTCCTACGCGAAAGACCAACGGGGTCCTAGAACTTGTGCAATACGCGACGCACTGTAACGGTAGCAGTAAAAATTTTGCAAATCCGGAAATTCTTTTTTGAAAAAAGTGTCTACTTTTGGTCCAACAGTGCTTCGTTTTATTTTGTGATTACGATCTTTGTCAAAATCACAATTTACGTTTTAGCTGCGCAGTTACGATGTTATATTATTATTCATATTCACGAGCATGTTAACAAACCATTACTGTGTATTTGTGGTCAGTCATGTGGTTCAGCTCGATCAACTAAAATGCGACGGACAGGGCGTGGTAATATAATATGACTTGCATGCTTTCCGAAATTAATTCAGCATCCGTCTTTCGTTACAGATGACGCCACAAGTGTGTAATAACAGTTACTTAATCCCCATTTTGAGCTTTTGGTGAACAATATTTTCCACATTTGCAAATTTAAAATACAAACCAAAATCAGTTTGTCCATATGTTGCCTGCCAAAATGGTTTACCTTTAAGCTGCTCATGTGTACGTTGTGAGGTTTTAAGTTTTCATTGAAATCCCTACATTTAAGCAGCCTTCAGTCGTGAAGTTAAAAAACTCAGTTGAACCACATATAAATCTTTCCGGAAATTTAGGATGGTTGAGTGCCTTCGACTTCTATAATGTTTGCGTTGTACCATAGGAGGGAGTCACTCGTGCTTACTTAACTGTTCGCGTAAAAAGTGACCAGAAATATTCAGTGATTGTCAGCGTTAGTTTTCTCGTTTACTGCTACCTAGCTTCCCGTGGTGCGTTCACGGCATGTACAGCGCATTATAAAACATTAAAATAAGATAAAAATCATATCGCGTGGTAGGTTATTTATTTAGGCCACCTGCCTAGTAACATTTCATCAATCACGGTCTTTAAAAAGGCACATTTTGTTATTATTCATTCGTTGCTATCGCCAACAGTGGAAATAAATAGCATTTCCTGTAACATTACTTTAACGTATGGGGGAATCGATCGAGAATTCATTTATCTATTTGATTTCTGAGAGTCGAAGCAGAACAATACGATCGTCTAAAAACGTGTTGCGTAATCTTCAATGATTCATTACAAATCTTATATAAACGGATGATTTGATTCATAAATTAAGATAAAAATTAGGAATTCTGTGAATGAATGAGAAAAATGTACAAGTTATCGAAGCAAGCAAACTGCATTGCGTTAGGGCACGAGACAGAGGCGGCTGCGAGTACATGCAATATTTTTTCCTCTGCGGAAAAACGGATTTGCGAGTAGTAATACTATGTGTACAAAGGTGAGTGACCTTAAGGGGCATGTTGTAGGGTTTGAACTCTTAACCTCTGTTTCCTCATTAGTGATATGCACTCTAACCGTCTACGGCTTTTCTTCTAAAGACAATCATTCTTGGAGAATTTTTATTCTGCTTGGTTATTGTCGTTACTATTTTTAAAATTTATTTTCTTTCGTAAAGATTTTATCTTAGGTTGAAGTTTTTTCCTTGATGCTCAAATGCAATTTTTCAAGCTTTTCAGTAGTGTTTGTGTTTGGGAGACTTGGTTGCCTCAGAGGGCTTATTTCGGCCTTAAAAGCAACATTATTATACACCTACGTCTGTAACCTATGGATTTCGTCGTACAGTAAGTTTCGGTATCTGAGGACGCGGAGTCCAATAACTTTGACGCGGAGTACAATAAATTGAGGTGTTATTGGACGCTATTTGACCTTTGACCTCAAAACACCTTTACGTCAACAAGAGGAAAAAGAGGAGAATATTTTACATTTTTTACAAAATTATATACTTCTTAACATTCAGTACTTCACAAAGTAAATCATAATCAATCCAAAACCCGTGAATTTGAATGAAATTATGCTGCTGACGTAAAATTTCTACCACGTGCACTGCGCAGCGCCGGTAGAAAATGCGTTCTGTGCGCTTAGCGTTAACACTCTGCTCGCGATCACTCAGTGTAGTGCGCCAGAAGCATCTAAAAACGCCTAAATTTTATTTTAATTGGACTAACAAGGTGTATAATAATAAGGTTATTCACAAAATAGCGGGATTAATGTCCTCGTACATCGTACGCTACGGTATTGTCCTCGACGCTACGCGTCTCGGACAATACCTCCGCTGCACGATGTACTCGGACATAAATCCCGGTATTTTGTGAATAACCTTATACCATTTGACTGATGAGTTAAGGTAACTTGTATTCACCATCAAACTGGAGCGTCAGTGATAGGAGGTGGAGTGTAAGGAACGTGTAAATTCGTACGCAGCAAAACGTTTTAACTCGGCAACATTCTTCTCGATAAGTCAAACCATGGGTACATTTAGACTGCAATATCCGTTGAATACGGCTGTCCCTCATTACAACCTAAATATAGATTAAGACCCACAGTTTAGTTCCTTGAAATATATTATAAACATGCAAAGAAAATAGGAAAGATATACAATAACGAATACAATAGACAAACAACTAGAGGCTCGCCCTGCGAAATTAATCAAGATAGCGGAAGTCTACGTGAAGGATATGTACTAATAGAAACTATAGGAATACAATTGAATTATCAAATAACTGATGCATTGTAAAGGTTTACTATTAAGTTTCGAAATACACATCGAAACAACAATAGAAAAACTTTAAGGGTGACTACAAACAGGCGCCTCGCTTTGTTATTAAAAGAACGAACGGTTGCCTAGCTATGCTCTAACTATCATAATTAAAATTGTCATTGTGTCTGAAATTTTCATCTACATTGCTTGCCCATAATTTCAATCACTGTTTTAAAACAGTGACGAAATTACGGAACAGTAAAGTAGATGAAAATTTCAACAATATGTTGCTAACACCCCCGATTACATCAAGGATTTAGGGACATGTATTGTGAGCTTTGCTATCATGTTGGGTTTGCGTTCGTTTTCCTCTAGTCCGCCATATTTGTTACGGTAGTTAAAACAGTCCCTCAACACCAAAATAGAGTGGTCATAAAATTCACTTGGCTTAGAATAGTGTCATTGAGGTTTTCGGAAAAAAAAACAAAGTGCAGCGAAGAACATTTTATTAATCAACCTAGTTCCATTGCTTTCACTTTTTGTCACCAATAATGTCAATCATGTGATTATATCATGTCGCTTTCGGTGAGTATAAATAGATTTATAATTAGGGTAGCATGTACGGTTTGAACAGAATTTCTGCTTTTCGTCAGAAACGTTGGGCACTCTAACCGTCTACGCCATACTTCACTTTCTACAATGTTTTTCTAAAAGAGGAAAATGGCATTGTCTCTTTACACTGTACGTCTCTTTTGACTTTGGGTCTCTTTATCTTTTTCTTGAAAGTTTGATTATGTTTTTTTTTACTTTTTCTGTGTTCTGTTTTGTCTTTCAGGTTTCTCTTAATTAAAACACCTTCCTTAAAATCGTTGTTGTGTCGTAATGTATTGTGGAATTAAAAAAAATATTAGTAGTGTCGTAGGCTCGTTTACCTTTTAGCTTCGATGACACAACCCAAGAAGTGTCTCCTTACGTCTCTTTGTGTGTGACTTAAACGTAATTGTCGTTGTTCAGAAAGTGCATCCATTTGCTTTGACTTAATGATTCCCTATCAAAGCGGTGAACAGCTTCTTTAACTACATTCTTGACAGTATACACATATTGACTGGCCATGAGGGCAACAGCATACGTCTGTACCCCGAGGGACTGTGAGTCACCCACAAAAACAGACTGTTTCCCGAGGCCGTAGGCCGAGGGAAACAGTCTGTTTTTGGGGGTGACTCACAGGCCCGAGGGGTTAAAGACGTATGCTGTTGCCCTAATGGCCAGTCAATATGTGTTTTGTAACACACCTCATCCGTAGTCATACATAAGAACGTACCATACACAAAAGTTGTCGCATGTAAGCTATATGATGTAATATGTTGGAGTGGTTCAGCAAGAAAAAGTTTTTGCCGACAGGGTCGCAATATTTCTGCAAAACGTTCAATGCACCTTTGATTATCGTCTTCGTTCGTTTCGAGTCCTTGTTTGAAACCAGAGCATTCAGTTCTTCTTCAGAAAGTAGGATAAACCGAGAAATTTCTCGACTATCGTTTCGCTCGTCCGCAGACGGCATCTTTGTTTACATTCCAGTTCGCGCATGCGCCAATGTTTTTTTGACGTCAGCGGGCATCATTTTTCGGAACTGATGCCTGGCAGGCAACAGTTCCGACAAATGATGCCTGATGACGTCGTTTACGTGGATCAGCACAAAAAGAACGCATCCCACGTGACTGTCAATTGGCGAATTAGAACACAGACTGCGGATGAGGTGTGTTACAAAACTTGCTGATCATGTTTCCATGTTTCCAGTCTTAATGAAATTTGGATTTTGAAAACAGTATTGACTCTTTAAATAACTAAAAAACACTATTGTCTCTGAAAATCTTGTTCGGAATACAAGTTACATTCTTAGCTTTCGTCTTATATTCACTACCGAAATGAATCTAATATTTATCGCAGAAATTAAAAAATATATAAAACATGGTCCATTAAGCATGCACTGACCTTGGCAAACTATTTTCAATATTCTTTAGACGGAAATATTCCCTTGATGTAAAAAGATCGAAGTTGGTTAGCTAATTGGCAGTTACTTAATAGTAGCGTAAGATAGTAAAACATTACTGTTTAAGCATTTATATTTTGTTTCAAATCTCTTCACCTGAAGTTTCTTTTCAAACACAGAAAAACACTTCTAACATATTTTCCTTTGAAAACATTATTTAGCGGATAATTTTACAGTTAGCTTCGCCGTTTATATCATTGAATTGCCATGTTTTAACGGTTCTCTGAGAAGGTTTCGTATTCGAGAAAGCGCAAACTTCATTTCAATGCTGATTAGCCACGATGATCAAGTGTACGGCAAAACGATAGAATAACTCACGAATCATGCTGGCGTAGATGTCGGTACGATCATTCATCAACTGCCGCATTGTACCGCCGGGACGGTCTTCTACAGTACATTAGAAAAATGCATTTCTACAGAGTATAACAATCCTGTCATTTGAAATTCACCCTCAATAGTTCAGAAGTGCTACATTGTCCGAAATCTGATTATCGCCGGATTAAATGCACCGGATAGGTATACAGCGTAAGTGCTACACTTTCCGTACAACACGACATTGAAGAACACTAACGCGTCGAGATGATAACAAGCGCAACAAAGCACAAAGTCACCGTCGAGGGAGGTCTCAACATTCTCGAAGCAGTTACTGGCCATCATACTACCATTCCCTGTCTGTCGCATTTTGATTGGTCGAGCTGAACCACGTGACTGACCACAAATACACAGTAATGGTCTGTTTATATGCCCGTGAATATGAATAATAAGATTAGTAACTCAAAGTATCGTAATTTTACAGCTCAAACGTAAATCATACTCAATCACAAAATAAAATGGAGCACTTGTGGGCCTAGTTGAGATACCTTTTTCTGAAAATATTTCCAGATTTGCCAACATTTTGCAGTGCGTGCAACAGTGCGTCGCGTATTGCTCAGTTCTGGGGCCCAGTTGTCGTTCGCTCCTGAAATTTTCGGAAATTTTTACGGTTTTCTAGGGTTCGCTGATAATACAATGGAAATAACAGACTCCGCTCTGACCATTAACGTTTATTTGTGGTCGCGGGCTCGAGGAAAGCCAAATTAACGGGCTCGGCATGCCTCGCCCGTTAATTTTTGGCTTTCCTCCCGCCCTTTGCCACAAATAAACGTTAATGGTCAGCGCGTCGTCCGTTATTTCTATAATATAACATAATCAAACCTGTTTGCCGTCGTATCATTTCATCGCCTTTGTAGTGAACAAAGTGCAATTCCTGAAAATGTCTTAGGATGTTTCTTATTTTGTAATGAGTTGCAGAACCCTACATCGATATAATCGAACGAAGCACTAATTAAATGTTATAACTAAACAGTTTGCAGTATACAGTTTGGGCAACGACGTTTAAACTCCACTGGTTATGTTATCTCCCCTATCGGATTTCTTTAGCGATGGCACATTCTTTCTTTTCGAGTCAAAATTTACAAATCTGTTGAACAAACATTGTATGCTGTAGATCAAAAAATATTTCCGAAATGAGAAACAGTCCATAATCGAACACTGTCTCATAAGTTAAGATGTGTTTGATGTGGTTGTAATGCCTAAAAAGGTCTTGTTCCGGAGTTTAATAATTGGCAACCATTGGGGTCTCAGAGGTTGCAAGTCAAAATGGTCAACTATGGGTAGCGCCTCCAAACCTCATTTCAAGTTTCAGTCATTGTTTGTACATACGGATATCGACTTAACGATACCCGTATTTGAAGGTTTGATTAAAAGATTGGTGAAAAATCTATTCAAATATATTTTTTCGTTTAAGGCCATGTCTGTCCGATGTTCTCACGTCATAATTCAATAGTAATTGTTGTCATGGCACGTAGGCGTAAACGAATGGAATTTGAGGAAATTGTATGTCTTCGCCTGTGTCCTTTAAATTGTTCATTGCGTACACATAACCCTATTCTTCTTCTTTTTTAATTTTTATGGTCATAAGGTTAATAAAGAAAATACTTCTTCCATTCCGGTCATATTTTTATAATTGATTTTCTGGTAGGAAACACAAATATTCGGACTTTACCGAGCTTGAACCCCCCCCCCCCCCTCACACACACATATATACACTCTGGAGAAAGGAACGACATTGAGTGCCCTGCATAAATACGGTCGTATATCTATAAATTAATTATTGTAGAGAAAAGTTAATGGTATGCTATTAGATATGAAAGCATATAAATGACGTAATAAAACCACTTAAGGATATATGACTTGCTGTTATGAAAAATGTTTTTGTAGGCTAACCTCTTTTAACCAATCTACGGCCGTACAACGATAAAATACAAAGAAGTAAACAATCTCAAAAGCCAACATTAGAAGTCGAGCTTTAAAGTGGCACTCACACTTGGTAACATTTTTAAAGCACATTTTTTTAATGCCAACGGTCGATATTTGACGAGGCAACTAGGCGCGGATCGCGAGATATCGATAAAAACATGTCTTCAAAAAAGTAAAAGTTTGAATTCCGGTGGCCCACCTGAATTCAGCTTCCGAACATCGAACGTTCGGCACTGGGGCCATTGTCAACTAAGCTATGGAGTACGAGTCTACACTGACGCTGCTGTACGCCACAGTACCACTGGCGTCGATGATAGGTCAGGCCCTGTGGGAGAAAGCTGAGTCTTACTGACTTGGCGTATAAACGAAAAACAATTTTTCTGATTCCACCAGAATTGGCAAATCATTCCACCAGAATTGGCAAAGGTGACTAGCACAGATACGTGCGGTTGATACATAGCGGCCGCTGCGTGATATGCATAGACGCATACCACGCGCGCGGCGTACTGTGTGGCAGACGACAAAATGTAGTCATCGGAGGCGGCTAATATTTGACATGTAAAAACTGACGTTTATGTGGTATTGGTTAAAAATATAATACAACCGATTTAGAATAATGAAAACAACAGAAACTACGGAGTAGTTTTTAAAAACTTACCTGAGGTAAAGGCATAATGCTGTATATAAAGTCTTTGCAGTGGGAAGAAAATTAATTGCGTCGTTCGAAATTATTGTAGACTCCCTAGAATAACGTCAATCAGCACAACAACAAACCTTCGGGGGATTTCAGGTCAAAATTAGAACGATCGTAAAACTTCGGGATGTGAAAAATACGCTCGGGAAATGACATGTTTTTATCGATATCTCGCGATCCGCGCGCAGTCGCCAAGTCAAACATCGACCGTTGGCATTAAAAAAATGTGCTTTAAAAATGTTACCAAGTGTGAGTGCCACTTTAAACTGTACAACTGAAGGCTACTTACACGTCAGGATTTCAATTAAAACATCACAACGTACACATGAGAAACGTAAAGGTAAATCTACTTGGCAGGAAACATATAGATACTGTGGACTATTTTAGTTTCACTGAAATTTACGGCTGAAAACAGATTTTCAATGTTTCACTGTGATCTTATTTTCACTTCATCTAATCTGACTACGTGCAAAGTATAGACAATTAAAATTGTCACTTTGATTTTATTTTATTTTATTTTAGCCGAAGAAAGGTCCACTGAAAATAGCAAAAATAAATTCCAGGTGAAATAAAATTTTCCACAGTAAGCTGATTTTTTTTTGTCATTTTAAATTTGTAAATGTGGAAAATATTGTTCACCAGAAGCCCGAAGGGATCAAGTAACTTATTACACATTTGTGGCGTCATCTGTAACGGCAGACGCATATTGAATTAATTTCGAAAAATATGCAAGTCAAATTGCCCTGTCGGTCGCGTTTTAAAAGATCGATCTGAATAACGTGACTGACCACAAAGTTCCTCTCGGGACCGAGAGGAAAGCCTTAATTAACGGGCTCGGCAGACCTCGCCCGAAATTGTTGGCTTTTCTTCCGCCCTCGTCCATAAATAAACATTTATGGTCAGGACGTCGCCCATTATTTCTATATTGTTCATTTCTTTGGGGCTCAAAAATCAATTTTCCTTTGGTAAAATCACCCAGAGATTAAATGTCAAATTTAATATTTGTTCTGTCTGTAGATACGGTTTGATTCTAAAAGTATCATATTGTTTGGGATTTGTCGGCACAGCAATTACTTTTTACGTTTTAATGAGAATCAGATACGATGTTGTGTGGCATATTGCGTATTACTACTTAGAAAGTATTATACTGTTTAGTGGGCATGCTGTCATAGTCTTAGACACGCTACATCGATTGACTTCTCATCCAGACATATAGTCGCTTGATAGGTGCATCAGAGTCGATACGCAACAGCACCAGCTCGACTCCAAAATTTTGACGACTATGTTGTTCCACAATCTTAAGTATTTTCTTTCAGTAATTATTCTTGGCTTCATTTTGATATCTTCTTACATGTTTTTGGAGCAGAGAACCGACAAGATCATCGCATTATTACCTAAGCAAAGGTAAGGAATTATCTGGTGCAATATGTGGACTTCATACTTCTCTTTTGCCTAGACACCCTTTCCCATTTGGTTTTATCTGTTGTGTATTCGCCATACGTTCCATCAGATATTGTCAGTAATTCTGCAGGGTAAGCCACAGACCTGCAGCTGTAATAATCGTACACAAACACGACAAAGGGCGGTTTTCATAATGCTTGGGACATACTTTTGGACACTGCAGAGACAGTAAGGCACCAACTTAGTGGTATAAACGGACAGAGACGAGCAGTCAAAACGACCGACAGGCAGAGAGAGAGAGAGAGAGAGAGAGAGAGAGAGAGAGAGAGAGAGAGAGAGAGAGACTTTCGCCGAATATTTAACATATTAGTCCCCATCCCCGAGTATTGTTTGAGTTATTGCAAGAAAGAACATGAAGCCATCTTTGTATTATCAACGTATTCAATTTGCACAATGCTTGATGATGTAAAATTGATTGAAAACCTGTTAAAATTTGTTCCATAAAGTCACCGATGTCGTTGGTCATCGATTCAAGGCCGGTAAAGCTATCACAGGAAATAGGATTACACAAAAATCATAAAGTCTCGAAATGCAAAATTTCGAATTTGACCTCAGGTCCTTATATCAGTGAGAATGTGGCACACGGTTCATACCACAAGTTTGATATACTATTGTCATCATGGGAATCCTTTAAATCAATTGATTGCTCTATGTTCCGACAAACTGATATCTTCTTGTAAATAATTATGCAATTGTTGAAAATAATTTAATTTTTTTGCAGAGTAATTACTTTCTGTAATAATGTTTATTTCAAGCGTCATTTGTACAAAGAAAGGACACGAAATACTCTTCGAAATACTTTACTGGCATCTTCCCAAAGTGACCTCATAGGACATTCAAGACTTGCTTTGCCCTTCAAATGTTCTTCAAATGTCTAAATCCGCAATTCCTGAATTGCACAATAGCAGAAATCTGCACCCGTTCACATTGCTGACGTCACCTGACTGTATCAAATGAAACTGATAGAAAGTTTGCGATCACGCACAAATGAAATCCA
>LD355256.1:0-12311 GCA_001465055.1 Ptychodera flava | reverse complement strand
CAAGAAGCTAAAGAAAAAGTATCTTGCAAAGTTTGGGATTACTCTGCCAAGTGACGCAACGGTTCCGAGCACAGACGAAGACGCCCGAGAACGACTTGAGTCAAGTGCCAACGAGACTTGCGTCGGCGTCTTCATCTCGTACTCCTACGTCCATCAGTCCACACTCTTGAACGGGATGGGCCTTCCCATGAACGCAACAGCGGATATCGCCACCTCTGTTGACCGGCACCTGAAGAGAGTGCCCACCATTACAAGTGTCGCTGACGCCGTCAAGGATTCAATCTGTGATGGGAAACCTTACCTAGCTCTGCACTGGAGAAACAAAACAGGAGAGCAGTGAGTTTTTTTGTTCGTTTTTTTTTTTGGGGGGGGGAGGGAGGGGGCTCTCAAGATGATCAAAACTTCTAGTTTTGTGTGCTATCAACTGTAAGGGGGACACCCACTTGAAAACAAACAAGCAAGTAAACAAAAATACAAAACTAAAAGTAATTTAAAGCAAAAGGGATTTAAAAACAGGGAAAAAGCGACATTCATTTTGTCCGAACGCGAGGAAGGCCGTTTTTACATACACAGGGCTCGAAATTAGCGGTAGTCCCGCGTCCACAGACTACCAACTTTTCCCTGGGGCTACCAAAGTCCATGAAATGGTAGCCCAAACGACTTACCAAAGCCTGGAACATGGAATACTTGCCGTGCGATGTCCGTCACTTTCGGACGAGCAAAATGCAGTCAACATGCAGTTTCATTTGTTTGAAGCAATTATCCTTTCATCTGTGAAGAGTTTTTTCTGGTGACTATTGCAATTTTCACTGCTATGTTGTTGTTTTCACAAGATGCAGAGCGTTTGATACTAGAATTTTGCTGAGTTGCTTTTCCGTGTGCAGTCTTTGCATGCCAGTTCACACTATGCTGTTGATCGGCAGTCAGACGTACTTGTGTCAAGTTTTGGGGTTTTGATGCTGATATTTCACAAAACTGTCACTTCTGTATCAAGAGATTGTGTTATCAGTTTGATTTGAAATAGTAATATGAAGCACTGTCAGTTAAGCTTGGCTGAGTTTCGCTGTCTTTTATCTATGGTTGTCGATCAGTATCAATGTATTACGTTCTGTATAGAGAGACTCGGGTGTAACAAGGCATGCAAAGTTCATAAAGATCATGGGAATATTTTTTTTCTGTTTTTCTTTACTCAAGTTACAATTTCTTTGGATGTGTAAGCTGATTTTGAAAGTGATAAAAGTGATAAAATGTTCATAATATAGCATAATTTAAGCGTTCGTGACACATAACATGGGGTTTCTCGAGTTGAAGCCCCTAGTTTTACTGCTATTTTGTGTTGCTGAACCGAGGCTTATACTAGGACGAGTACAGCATCCCTAAACTAAAATATTCATGGACTACCAGTCATTGTCACTGGGCTACCGACTTCAGAAAATGGTAGCCCAAGTGGACTACCAGGGTAAAAAGTTAATTTCGAGCCCTGCATACATGCAGCATACACATTGCGAGTGAGAAAGTATAAGAATACAGAGGTCTCTGAGATTTTCGTGTCTTTGAAGACCTGATTTCTATATACATTACGATGATCTCCATTCATATTTAGGTGATATTGTACGAGTAGATATTTTCTCGCCGTTCTTCTAATAACCATTTCTTATCTTCACAGATGCAGCTCAAAGAGAAAGACCTCCCTGATTAACCCTGTGAACTGCCGAAAATTTCTGTCCTCGCTAACAAAGGCAGGCGATAAATTTGCCAGCGACGTCTCCGATATCATGAGCAGTCATAACCTGTCATGTATATATGTGGCTTATTTACCGTATTCCAAGGTAAAGTAGCTCCCATCATGACAATTTCGTTATATACTTTTGAAATGTTAAAGTAACACATAAAAATATTCATGTTTTCACCCCATTTTCCTTCCTGATAATCAATCTCTCCAATTGAAAAAGAAAAGGGATGTGCGGCAGTCCAGTACCTTTTTAGTGGACGGTGTCAAACCATTGATAATCTATTGACAGACCTCAGCTGCAAAGTGTACATGCGTAAAATTGATTACCATGCACTGTGTAAGCTTATTGTCTTGAGCGAACCGCGCGGACTAGCGGACAGCATTCAGAAAGAACAGTGATTTCATAATATAATTCTGAACTGAAAAATGACATCTATCGCATTATCAATCATGCCATCTGTTGCGGCTGTTTCGAAAGTGACAATGTCAAACATTTTTTCTCACCCAACTCTTCGTTGTTTATATTTCGATCTCTGTCACTATAGATAAAAACATGAATTAATAGAAGCAATATTTTTACTTTTGGTGCATTATTTTCTATTACTTTTGTTCTGTTCTTGTTATACCCCCCCCTCCAAAAAAAAAACCATGCCCAAATACCTAGTATTCAACTTTTTAAACACAGCCTGTAATGTCAAATGTTATCTTTAAAAACTGAATTTCAGTTCGGACCAGAATTTTTGTGTGGGCATCGCGATGATATACTAGTATTGTACACAAAGTGGTGATTTTGAAGACCAATGCTTTGTATTTCAATATGAGGCGAAGAGAAACTATACTTATTTTTCGACAAAATATCTTTAATGAAAATATTATCAAAATTGGAGCCATTGTCTCTTTGAGGTTGTTGCAGATATCTGTCTCTTGCACAGGAAATAATTGACATGTTATCCAGAAGAATAGAAGACATTTCCACGGCTGCAGACATCTTGGAGGCTGCAGATACCTCCAGTGTGTCAGCAGTGTTGACTGACGAATACATGTTTTCGCTCGTCGAGCAAGAAATCTGCTACCGTGAGTATGACAATCATATCAAGCTTTCTGAGGTGTTCTGGTATATTTACCTGATCAGCGACAGAAAATCTTTGTCGCCTTTACCACAAACTCAATAAAATTTTATATCATACTTATAGAATTGAGCATATAAACCATGAAGTTTACATGGTTATGGAAAAAATGCGATAATACTCAGTTCAACAAAGTTGATTTTGAGAAGCTAATGAAAGAATTTATTGCTCGTTGAGTCCATCGCATAGAGAGTGCAAGGAGAAATACAATGCACTGGTCAAGATATCAGCACAGAGAAACATGGACAGAGTGGCAACGCTTGCATGCCTTTTGTTCCATGGTCGTCTCGGTAGACTATTGGCTTTTCATATTAAAATGAGCTTCAAAGGTGTTAAACTTTTTGGAGGCTTTGTTTGTGGTTGATAATTACACGAGATTATGCGAAAAATACGACGAGATGGCATCGTACTGCCAGTCGCGTAGCAACCATAGTTACTTTGTGAGCTCTCAGGCCAGAAACACTGCTTCACGCCAATCAAAACATAACACGCCAGCAGTTTCATAAACATGTCCTTCCTTGACGCACGTGTAAAAGACGGTATGACTGACCGTAAACCATTGAGTAAAACCAGACAGTATCGATAAAAGACTTTCAAATTTGGTTAAAACACACTCATTATATATTCATAAAAATATTAGAGGAATTTTTAAAACGGTAAAACTCACTTTCCTGAAGCTCAAAACACTCCCGTTTTCGCCAGCACGTCAATTCCGCTCAGCACCACACGACAACAACAACACAAACTTTGTCGAACATACTTTCGCTTAACAATTGGCGAAAATCCGAAAATTACCAATTAAGGATGCATGGTCGGCACTCTTCGAAAAAGAGAGGCGAGAGCAACCTGAGGCGAGGCGAACATGGATGGGTTACGTAACCGCTTCACGCCTTAAAGAATACCCGTTGCCACTCTGTCTATGTTCCTCTGTGATATCAGTGACGACAGTCGCATCCTATGAAAGTTCACTGAACCTTCGAAGAGCCAACCTCGCCGAAATCGCAATGGTTTTTGATCGATTTCATGCAATTCGCGCATAATTACAAGTTCAAATATTGACTGTCGGCATTAGCATTACAGGTCAAATAAATTTTTGAAAGAATGTATATCGGATACAACATGCTGCAAGATACTATAGAGATATAAGCTTACTGACTTCTCATACCCTACTATTGAAAAAATATAATCGAACCACGCCACCCTTTCTCTCAAAGTGCGCATTTCAACAGGGTACTGTGCGGGTTTTTTTTGCTTAAATTCCATGTACTATATCATGTATTAGTCACCGAATTCGTCATTACAAAGTTCTCTCATTGGGGTGCATGTCAAGATGTCATGCTCGTAACGAAAATTTTCATACAGTCAACATATGTGCTGCATCAATGTAATCTGATTAATCTAATATCGGTGTGCTGCATGTTATAACTGGATTATTGCATAGCATTATTGAATAATCTCGTCATAGTATGTCATAATAACATTCAAGCATAGAGTATTTCATTTTAATTGAATCATATCATTCCCACACTACAGTATTGCGTAGACAAACTGCAGTATTGCATATAGGCGAATTTTGGCTGGCGTTTTACGCCATATTCATCATGATCAGGTGCTGATGACAGGAATATTTATGAGGAGCTCGGGCCATTGTATATGCAGACCAGGTAGTGATGAGTACGACGCTTTTGAAAGAATTTCGGCTTAGTAGCTACCCCGCCACCAGCTGTGGTCGGCAGGCCCTTTGATTAAAGGTCTGGTGAAATGCCCATGTTGCAAAATCACAGAAATACAGTTGATGGTCTACAAAACAGTTACATTCGTTTCTTTTTTCGTTTAGCGCGCGTGATTATGAAATATGGCAAAAGAAAAATGCAATGTGGGCGTGTCCCCCGAGCCTCCCCAGTCGACTTTTTTCGGCTTTCCAAAGTTTGCCCGACGCCGTATCTCATAACGGGAAGTAAAGTATTGCACACCTCCGTAAGCTCCCCACGGGGGGTAACTTCTAGGGTTTCCGCTTACATGATCAGGACAGTGTCCTCCTTCACTATGGGAAGACGTTATTCTTTTGGTGGCTGTGACACCGGCAAGAACATGAACGGCTCAACTGTAAACTTTTTCGAGTTCCCGTCGTGTTTGAACCATAATGTGCTTCTGGTTCGTACGATCGGCCACGGTCCCTTGGCTGAGCCTGCCTCCCTACTCGCTACACAGAAAGCTGGGACCGCAATGCAAATCAACTGCATGAACACCAACACTGAACGTTGTGACTGCCATTAAAATGCACTAGTCTACAACACGGAACGTCGGGACCGCAATGCAAATCCACAGTAACTTTAAATGTAAATGGGACCGTGATTAAAATGCACACGGAAGGTCTTGGGACCGCGATGCAAATCAGCTGCATGAACAGCAACACTGAACGTTGAGACTACCATTAAAACACGGTCCCTCTATGTCAGACCGTGATTAAAACGAACAACATCACGGAACGTAGAGATCGCGATACAAATCATGGAGGTAGAGTCCTCCATGATACAAATCGACAGCAACACGGAACGCGTCATTGAGACGGAGATTAAATTGAAGAACAACGGGGAATACCGGACCACGAGAACCGCGATGCAAATCGACCGCAACATGGAATGTGCCGTGATTAAAATGCGCAACACAGAACATCTAGACCGCAATGTAAATGAACTGCAACATCGAACCTTGTTGCCTCAATTAAAATGCATATGTCTGCTATGTATAGCAAAAGTTTCAATTCTAGCGAGCGAGCGTTCCTATACCTGCTGTACACTAGACAAAATGACGTCAAATTTATCGCGAGGGCTCGATTGCGTGTGTCCAAGTTTCAACTCTCGCGAGAGCCATTTATGCATGCTTTACACAAGATTACATGACGTCAAATCTCTCGCGAGACTTGGCTCGATTGCAAATACGTACGACGGAAAGAACGCAATAATACGGAAGTAGACACAGTTTTTGCGAATCGCCGAGAGAGAAGCGCAGATTAAACAAAAGACTAAAAAGCCCAATTTCAATTCTCGCGAGAGCCATTTATGCATGCTGTACACTAGACTAAATGACGTCAAATCTCTCGCGAGACTTGGCTCGATTGCAAATACGTACAACGAACGCAATAATACGGAAGTAGACAGTTTTTGCGAATCGCCGAGAGAGAAGCGCAGATTAAACAAAAGACTAAAAAACCCACGTTTTTTCTTTATTTTACCATATTTTTTGAACAAAAATCAGTTTCGCCGCTGTGGCACATTAGGATCGATTTTTTTTCGCCACTTCGGATTTCGATTCGCATTGGCGAACGTGGCAAATGGGCAGCGCGAACAGTGTTTTGTTAGCGGATACCGGGCAGAGATAAGGCGGCGTTGGACCGCTATTCGATGTAAATGAACACACCTGTGACGTCACAGACGGCCAACCATTATCCCCGCTATGGGCGTGACCTGAGTGTCGCAAAATGACCCCATGAAAGCCGCGCATAGAAATATAAAAAAAATTAACACTTGCGCGTACTTTTAGGTTGCAATTCTGTTGCGAGTGTAATAGTATTGACCCCCTGGAAGATATTCAGTCACACGAACGGGACCATTTCACCAGACCTTTAATCTGATTAGGGGCTGGACACAAATTGCGGGGGGGGGGGTTCAAAAATGACCCTGCGCGAAAAATAGGGACCCTCAAAAGTGTTTGCTAGAAAAAGAGTGACCCTCCCTAGTTTTCATGCGCAAAAACAGTGACCCTACCCCAGCGTGTCACAGTTTGTATTAATAATATCTTAACTGACATATAATTTCTAATTTGACCTTTTAACTTTCAGAGAATACTTTTAACATTTACAAATAGTCACTCGGGTGAAATTCCAACATCTTATGGATTGCTCAGATCTGCTCTTTCAAACACCATATTCTCATCACGTACATTTATATCAATTGTCAAACATTTATAAAAGCACAGATTTAACTAGTTTTGTATTGAAAAAAATTGTTAATAGCTTCCTCATAGACTACAATTTATAGTGAATCAACATTGGAGAAATTCCAAAATCAAATCTCTTGCACACACAAGCACTTGTAACAAACCTAATCCAACCAAGTACATTAATATCAATTAACGAGTGTTTTTATATACACAGATTTAGCTAGTTTTGTATTGGGAAAAATGGTCATAGTTTCCTCATAGACTATTATGTATATTTCGGTGAAATTCTAATTCAAATTTCTTGTACCCATATATACTTAACACGATTGAAACTAATTTTGGATAATTGGATAGTGAAGTAATGTCGGTTTAATCTTCAAATGTAAGCTCATCTGCTTTCCTTTTTAAGTTATACACTTGTCTTTATGAGTAATTTGTAATATTGCAAACATTCAGCTATAGAGCATCCAGCACTGTAGAGAAATTTCAACAATATAAAGATCCAATCTTCCCAAATTAGC
Source organism: Ptychodera flava (assembly GCA_001465055.1). NCBI lineage: Eukaryota > Metazoa > Hemichordata > Enteropneusta > Ptychoderidae > Ptychodera > Ptychodera flava. The sequence continues at coordinate 4,989 of LD355256.1, read as the reverse complement.
TTGGTTATTGAAGCACTCGTTTTTGAGAGTGGGGATTTCGTTGAGCAATTCTGTCTGTTGCTTCTCTGCCAGGTGACTGGATACCGTAAGTTGTGAGTGCAAACCCGATTGAAAACGCCTTTTTTTCCAATCGTATTACTTGTAACCACCCTATTCTTACCAAATAGATTTATATCAATTATCAAACATTTATAAATGCACAGATATTGCCAGTTATATATTGGAAAAAATGTTTTTTGTTTTCTCATACTCTACCATGTACAGTGAATCAACATTTTTATGGAATCCAACATCAAATTTCTTGTACACACATGTACTTTTTACCTCCCACTTCAAGCATAGTACATTTACATAAATTATCAAACATATATAAATGTACAGATGTAACTTGTTTTCTAGGGGTTAAGAGTTTGCCCAATAGATTCCAATTTATTATTATTTGATTTTTTGCGTAAAGCACTGTATCGGCCACATCTTATCTTCTTATAGTTGAAATGATGACCCTCCCCCAAAGACGGGTAAAATTTCATGACCCTTCAAAAATACTTGCGCGAAAAATAGCGACCCACCTCCAAAACACACCGCCCCCCCCTAATGTCCATCCAGTCCCTTACTGGAAACTGACCTGTTTTCGTATGCAGATAACGCTCTCTCTCTCTCTCTCTCTCTCTCTCTCTCTCTCTCTCTCTCTCTCTCTCTCTCTCTCTCTCAGTCTTACAGCTGTAATAATTGACTTTTAGGTTAAAATCTCGTGTATCTGGATGCAGTTTCTCATAGTTTACTCAAATTATGTAAAATGTCCTTTTCCAATAAGTCAAATATTTATAAAGGGTTACAATAGTGAAAGTAACCTACAAAGGAGGCAGGGTCGGTGATATAGCTGTTTGTGGTGATCCGCGTTCACAGACATCGAGTTTTTATCACGCTGTTGAAGTCGCACTTAGTAGAGGATGGCTTATAAAAGAGATAACAGAGGATTCTTTTACATGTAAATTTACCAGTTTTAATTTTTCATCTGCTTTCTAGCTATGATATGACCACCTAACCGACTAGATTTCTCTCCATTGTCCGGCAGGAAATTTTCCTCTACTTCCTCCTCTTAAATAAGATCCCCCACAGACCCTAAAACCCTAAAAATCGAATGGTTCTCCCTACCCACACGCGAGACTTTCACTCAAGTTGTCTGACATAAAGTAAAAAAAGAAAAGTCGATAAAAATGTCCCATCCGTCGAATAAAAAAATGACACCCACCCTTTCCTTGCCCGCTTATTCGAGAAAAATAATTGTTGTCAGCTGGTCACAAAACCACTTGCGAATTCGAACACGCTTCGCGTCCGCAATCTCTAAGCGATGACCCCTATAAATATGATTTCCATGATATCATCTAAAATTAACCGTGCAAAATCAGATATGCTATCCTCTGTATAAGGTGTACATAACCATTGGGTGAATTAACTTCGGTTTCCTTATCTCACACTATCGCTGTAGTAAAACGTACAGCTACGCAATTATAATATTCAACTCCTCTTATCATAAAGGCCAAATTAAAAAAAGTCTGTTTACGGTAACATGCTTTTAAAATTAGGCTGACACTAATGAAATGCGGTAAAATTTAGAGATCTTACTCAAAGTTTTTGAAAATGCGAAAAAAATATGTCTTTTGTCGGTAGGTATTTCTAGGGTAGGTCCGGTTACCGGAAACATATTTTTTTATTTGGCCAGATAACGCGCGTGATTTTCTCATTAATTTTGAAACGTAAAATCTCGATTCCCATCTCTATCTGGACGCACAATTGTCGAGCCGGTAGGATTGAAAGAAAACTATCAAATGACCTAATTAAACTACGAATTGTAAAATCATCTGATGTTCATATCGATCAAAAATAATAGAAGAGCAGGGCTTACTGACACAAACGAATACGGGTGGTATCATAGTTACCATCAAAATGAAATCCGGTCTCTAGGATTAGAAATGTTTTGTTGATCGTCCAATCGTCAGCACGACTCCAATGACACTGGTGTATGGCACTTGGCATTATTACAGTTCAGGATATTGCCACGAGAGAGGTAGTCGGGATACACGAACAGAGTGGAGGCTTTCGGTCTTCAAAGTTAACACCCGTTTATTCTATACGTCTGGAACTTACATATCGTCAGAGATAGAGATAGCGCGCACTCCCCTCTTCCATGCTCCTAATGTTACTGAAATCTTTGGTTTTAATACAATACATAAAAGGAGTGTTTTCAATTATGTGAGATTTATGAATTAAAGATAAAACACTATATCCGGTCACAAACATAAGAACAGTCCTTGAACTCCAATTTACATGCCACAATAAAATATTCATAACTCACACGTCACAAAGCCGTCAGTCACGTGACTTTCTCATTTTCCTTCATTAAGTACTGACTACCATCATTCAAACATATACGTTGTTTTCGTCTGGACTTCATAAACATCCTTCAGGCTTGTATATCGTGATTAGCGTCTTCGTGAATTTGCCGCGAATTTGATGAGGTCTTGTTGTTTTTAATTAATATTTTTTGTATCAACAGTTGCTGGATGCATTGACCTTCGTGCGAGATAAACTATCCTCGAAACAACATTCAAAAGCGTTTCTCGTAAAGTTACAAACAATCGCCTATCATTATCTGGAAAGGAAAAGAGAAAAAACCCTTAATTTCTAACTTCACACTGATATTGCATTGTGAGCTTCTATGCTATGCGTTTAAGATGTTTTTTTTAACTCTTGCACGTCGCAAATACTAAAAGTGAGGAAGACTTCCATTTTGATCGAAAAGTGAATTGCATCTTTTTAAGCATTGAGCTATCGATTTCATGTTTCTCACATTCTTTAGGAAAGCGATAGTTTGCATACTTTTGTATTTTGGTTTACAGTTCTCGGTAACGTTTCTTACCCTGCGCATAAGGAAGTGGCGATGGAAAGTCCCTAATTGTTCAAACTGACTTTTAATTCCTGTTTCCAAGACAATAACTCAATTCCACATACCATGCAGGTTTAAAGGACGTAGGTCGTCAAAACACGCATGTGTAAACATTTTGCTGCTATCAAGGTTGTTTGCGCCTCGAAATTTAAAGACTTAAACCTTTGCTCAAATTTCCAGTAAGAAAATGTTAAGCCATAATTTTCAAAATCAAGAATACAAATCAGGGGTCACTGTACAAAATTTGGTACTGGAGAAAATAAATTATCTAGTATTTCCCGATAATGGCCACCACCATATGTTAACTCTATGGTGACTTTCACAAAAATAAGCCCGTTGAAAGTTTATTTACTCCTTGAGCTTCAAAAGGAGCACCCACAAATGGTAGACCAAAAAGCATCATTTGTAAAAGTTTTTGAGTCCCAATATCTGTCGGCGAGGCGCATTCTACCTCAGGCTTAAACAAAACGTAGGTCATCCGCAGGCAATCTTAATGATTTCTACCTTGATTGTCAGTGTAACGGCGAGATTTTACAACGGCGAATCGGAGTATAAAGCCCTCTAGCCTTTGATGAAAATATCATCGTCGTACACCATGCCCTCTTCGGCGAGTCTTGATTTTTGCGTAGGTCAGCGGAGCGAAAATTATTGCTCTGGCTTGCGAGAATGGAAAATATCAGATAATCTAACACTTGCAACCAAAGTAGAGTATCTGTCCGAATTTTCATAAGTGACCCAGCGCTTAACTATACTTTGACTGTATCTTTGACATACTTGCAGGTGCTAAAGTCTTCATTGGTTCGATGTGGTCAAATTGGGCTAATTTTGTTGCCTCAGAGTTTGAATCTGAAGACAGGCCGGTGTATTACCTCCTTGGCGTAAGGGGGTCGTTGGTGGAACCGGTCGCGAATATCACGTGAGTACGTAGCCTAGTGTGAGTCTCTACTTCCACAGTGGTGGCGCTCTATATGGCTGGCATTACTGCATAAACTTGAACCATATAGGAGGTCGCCTATGTGTCCGTCCGCAGGGGTGGGTAGGTGTTTTGTTGTATTGCTAATATAGTTTATTTTACCAACCTTTGGTGTTTTGGTCTTGCACTGCCCTAGACAATCTTGCGTAAACGTTTTATCACTATGCTGCATCTATTATCTGAAGCGTTTGGTAAATCACTAATCTGTGGACGCTGTCATAATATTACCACTGGATTAACTTTGACAAAGTCAACAACGAACGCGCCAGCAAGGTGTATTTTTTACCTTGCTGGTGCGTTCGTTGTTGACTTTGTCAAAGTTTATCCTATCCTGTGATAATCTGGTGACAGCGTCCACAGATTAGTAATTTACCCTCGCTTGCTTTGGCGAATAAGGCAATCAAACTACTCTCAAACTACTCAAAACTACAATCAAACTACTCAGATAGTAGACGCAACACAGTGACAAAACTTCCCTTATAAATGCCGGATTACAGTAAATCTATGCAAATGTAAAAAAGCCACGCTACTGATCGGACGTGCCGTGTCTAGTCCAAGAATCGTGTCATTTACCGTGTTCAAGCTGTTAAATGTCATCAAATGACGCATACAATATCTATTAATACACAGTGAATACAGTTGGGTTGAAAATAAACTTTGAAAATGCCGTAATTTTTTTTTTCAGAGACGGCAACAGCGTGTTCCGTGAAGAGCATTTGACCCCATTTGCAAATATCACGACACTGTCAATCATGATTATTCAAATTTATCACATGGTCAGAGCGATAATTACCCCACTGGTCGAAACAAATATAACGCACCGACTTATCAGAGCAATGCAATTAGATAAAGATCACAAACAATAAATACTAACACAACACACATACATCAATCCAGGGAAGGAGCGAACGATACACGGTTTTCTCTTTTGGAGCATGTAGTGGTCCCGAAAAGGACCGTTAGGCATTTGGCCCTGACATGGAGGTAGTCTCTGCTATCTCAATGGTCATGAGAAGGACCGTTTTTGTGGTTCTAATATCACCTGTGTCCCACATAAGGGACGCCTTTG
>LD355254.1:2999-20597 GCA_001465055.1 Ptychodera flava | reverse complement strand
AGAATATCGTCAATCAGCACAACAACAAACTTTCGGTGGATTTCGGGTCAAAATCAGAAACGATCGTAAAACTTCGGGATGTGAAAAATACGCTCGGGAAATGACATGTTTTTATCGATATCTCGCTATCCGTGTGCAGTAGCCACGTCAAATATCGACCGTAGGCATTAAAAAAATGTGTTGTAAAAATGTTACCAAGTGGGAGTGCCTCTTTAAATGACAACAGAAGAACGGCGCCCGAGGACTGACTGTGTCTGGCAATCTGTCCATGCTGATTTCTGCTGAGATTTTTCAGTTCGTGTCCAAACAGGCCCTTATGCCATTATTAAACTTTGATTCGAACTGAGTCCCTAGAAATGTCAGCACAAATCCATCAATAAATCAACCAATCAATCAAACAATCAATCAATTAATCAAACCAACAAACTAACAACGACTTGCCATATTTTACTCTACAGTACTACACAGATGCAAATAAAGTCGAGTCATGGTTGATGGAGAAGATGGCGTCAGTCTGCATCGACGAGTATGGTAAGAACACACACGGTGCCAAGGCATTGTTGGTCAAACATGTAAGACTTGAAAAAGAGATAGCCGCCTATGAGGGTAACATAAACAAACTTGGAGAACAGGCGCAATTCGTAATGTCAATGGATTCTAAAGTAAGTACTACTCTAAGTTTATTATGGAAAAGGTTCTCTTCTTCCACAGTAAATTTAGCATACAGACATGTTTCGAACAAATTTATACTTCATCATTTTTCGACACCATGTAATTTTTTCACTGCTAGAGTTTGTTCACACATCCAGCTGTTTACATGTAAATGCTTGCATTTTGGATCATTCTCTCTGATCAAATGTGGACACTGAAGATTGAAAAGTACTCATGTAATTTGTTCAAAACCCTTTTTTTGCTAATGCACGGTGGACGAAAATAATTTTTCCGTTCTTCATTTTTGAATGCTTCCATGATGAACATTCATACTATTATAAGTGCATTATGCATACACTCCTCATAGTGTACAAAAAGATGTCAAGATACTAGCATGCCAGTTTTGGGTTCCTGCAAAAACGCTGTAAAGTGACATACGGCTTTATGCCAAGAGTGATCAAATATATATATAACTCAGCCATATTGTACAGCACGCATTACCAAGAAGTGGTACCTAACCAAATTTCTACAGAAAATGATGAAGGCTGTTTGCGCGCCATTTTCAGCAGATAGTGGATGAATACGGAAAAACTACATACAGAGTGGATTTAGTCGGTGAGAAAGCATAATTAAATGATGTCAAACGAATCATTACCTGCTCTCGAACAAATGAGCTATTTTTTAACTTGACACTGCCAAATGTTCTTCAGTACAATTAGCTATTTATCAGATCAATATCTGTAGCAATTTTCACCGAATCGGGTGCGATAATTTTAGAGTTATATACCTAATTACAAAGATCATTAAATATGCAAATGGACCCTTCATTAACTTCACACTACTAAATGCTTAACACCACTGTTAGATATCTGTCAGATAAGTATCCGCAGCCAATTTCTTCAAATTGGGTGCAGTTATTTGGGAGGTATATGACTAATCATAAGGATGTGGTAATAGTTTCCGTTAAGCCAGTTTTTCAACATTTTAAAAAGAACCCTTAAAACTGTCGAAAAGTAAACCGATTTTAATGCAAAGGGGGAACTGAAACTGTTTAAACGATGTCAAACTGGTCACAAAAGTGTCATTGAAACAAAGTAAAGTTTGGATCCTTGCATGAATCACCCTTCATTTGAAAGCCGTAATGGAGGAGCAGTCTACATTCATAAGGGTGTTGAGTTTTTGCTTTCCCTGTCAAATGTGATTTTGTTGTTTCTGAAATTATCTATGGCATGATGTTTAAGCCAGACAATACATGGTTTCATTTACTGTTACGTATAACCATAATGGCAGGAAGCTGAAAGCATGCAATACAACAACAAACAAAACAAACACCTGACCAAACAAACATATGTTCATGCTTTGGTGCAAACGTTATTTGATACAGCGTAAGCACATTTGACACAGACTCGTCAATTGCATCCCGCCATCATATTTTATAAGTGAGATACTTTATAAGTGGGCTTGGTTAAGTTTTTGACGGTTTTATATGTTTTCCCGGTCAATAGTACGAAGAGGAAATGGAAATTCCATCTGCGATGTGCTTGTAGTGCCATGTTCGTGGCCTTTAAAAGCCTGACAGAAGGCTTGATACTCTATGAAATATTGTAGACACATTACGGACAGATGAGAAGACACTACCCAAAAAAGGGTCTCATACTTCCACGCTAGTTTTGTCGATTGAAAATTAAGCTCTTTGTATCCCGATGTAATATCACTGTGACACTATGTTTGGAAATATATAGTTGTCATCACAAGTTATAAAAATGACAACAGAGACTGGTAAATTCTACAATTTGTGTCAACAATGTTTTCCGACCTTCCGTGAGGTACAGAGTTGAATTGAGCCGACTTGATAGGGAGTTATAATGAGGCCAGCCTTTAATGACGGCGTGCAGAGTGACGGCACTGATTGAAATGTGCTGGTGCTAATTGTCGAGTTTCTGACGGCTTACATGTTTCCTTTTAAGAGGCAACTTCCTTAAATTGGAAAACTGATATTATAGTTTATGGTGAACAATGCTAGGGGATTCATAGAAAACTAATTGCCCCTTCGTGTAGAGATAGAGGTAGTTTGTTAACGACACTATTTGAGAAAAAGTGTGAGTCTCTCACAATATTATCCTAACACATATTTCCTGCATGTAAGCTTAAAGTGCTTGGAAGTCCCACATACTGCGGCCTAGATGACTTGACGGGTTAAAGACATCACACAAATAACTTTCCCCATTTGGCCCTATGAACATGTAACATTTCGCACGTTACTATATACGAAATATTTGGAAGTCCAGCGTTTCCATATTTACGGAAGCTGTATACATAGTACTGTTTCACAGAGAATATTCCCACATTTCCCATTTTATACCGGCAGGACATGGTCCTGTTTATAAGGTCATGTTTTTAATGTCATGACATTACAAAATATGAAAAAAAAAACCACATGTAGTAATATGTTTACTATACGTTTTATATGTGTTGGGTATCCTGTCCATTTGTTCTGACGATGTGATGTTCCACATCACTTTAAGTTCCCTGAACATCAGTAAAAAGGATTTGCTGTAGCACTTAAAAGTGAGTGATGATAGCCTGAAATAATTTCATTGGTGTAGCATTTTAAAACTAGAACATCACATGTTCTAACATAGGTTTTACAAAACTGTTTATGTTATCCATGGATTTGCTAGGACCCGCTGAATTAAGACAAAAGAAAGTTTCACAGTCTATCATTTCCCCGAACATTGATAAACGGATTTGAAATGGTACTTAACAAGTGACTTGATGATAGATTAGTCAAAAATAGTCTTTAATAGTCATATAATATGCAAAGGCAATGTATGGTAACAGTTTGTTTGTAATTGCAAGCACTTATTTGCTGGTCTGCAAACAAGCAACCGGAGGGGTGAACTTGTCAATCGAGTGTAAATTTTGTAATTTGCATTTGCTTTTAAATGTTATCAGTAGGCCTCGCTTGCCAAAAAGACGTACGCGTGCCACTGTTTGGTTCACGATAGAGCTGCGTAACGAGAGAGGCTGAGAGAATGTCTACTGCCGCACAAGCTTTGAGCTATATTATTGTTCCAACGAAAGCACCAATCGATCGATGTACGGTTTTGGTTAAAAGACAGACTTTAGCAGGCCTGCATGGGACATGTTACAGCATTTTCGTCAGCTGGTTTTTTGGGGAAACATCATTTGGCAGCACAGAAATCGACAACGAATTTACAAATCGTCACTGAATAATGCGAGCTTCACAAACATAGTTTATGATTAAGCGGACTCGACAATAACTGCAATCTGTTATGAAGTTTTCGACAACTTCAACGATGTGCTCTTGCCATCTTAATCATATCAGTGGCTATAGGTATGTATTTTTTTTCCTTTTGTGGGCGACGATACTATTTGGTATTTTGCAAGACAAGCGTAAATTAAATTTTAGCATACGATATCCAGTAGAATGAGTCCAAAACGACTGTTGGAGGGCATGGTCATCGGTAGCGTTTTGATGTGAGGTGCGTCAAGTACAACTGTCCCATTGAAGTAAACATCATTTTCAGTACCTTTCCTTGGTTTTAGGAAGGTGTTAGGGAACCCATTTTCAATTTGAATAATTATGTATATATCGAAGAATGTCGAAACGATGAGTATAATGCTATATATTAAAATCACAGCAAGGTAAAGCTAGTGGGGTTTGTTTACAATTGCTTTCACCAAAGGTAATTAAGCGTCTCTCAACGTAAATTCTACTCTGAACAATAATCTAATGATGCTTTAATGTTTAGTTATGACATCTATAAAAATATTATTTGAAGAAATACGGTCAGGTCAGCCATATTTCCTACTTTGTGATATTTATTATCAATTTTTATTCAAATTATCGTATTTAGTATTGTTTTCCGCTTTGACATTAAACCAAAATTATTAGTTTGTTTTAACCTATCAGAGACACAACTCAATTGATAATGGTATAGCCAAGCAGTTTATTTCTAAAACAGATTAAATTTAGGCTATTGCCTAGAGACTATACCTCTTAAAAGACAGCGCCTCTCATATAGTGTTAAGTACGTGGTTCAAAGTATCAGCTTGAAAACAGTCTTTCCAGAACGTGTCTACATGTCTTTTTGTTAATTGCAATGAAATTCGAGGACAGTTTTTAATCATTATTACGCCCATTATATGTCGACTACATTTTTTGTAAAGGCAAGGTCAAAGTTATAAACACAAGCGTTTATTCTCTGCAAACGCCATAACCCTTGGCCCCACATCACTGGTGGTGATGCGGTGCCCCGGCCCGCTAAAAACACTAATGAAAATAAGGAATACCGAACTTCTGTTTTTATGGTAAAACTTCGCCACCAAATGGGTGACCGTTTAATGAAAACTGTAACTGTGAAATACATTATGCAGGCCATAAAATTCGTGACCAATAAACTATAGCACAAAACATGTGCCCTTACAGTAACTGACCTGCTCATTCCTGCGTTAAAGTTGTTATCTATAAAGCAGGCCACAAAATTGGTGACGATAAAAACTGTCCCGCAAAACACTTTCCCCTTACAATGATTAACTTGCTCATAAATAAGAAATACATGGAGCGGGCCACAAAATAGGTGACCACTTAACAGTCTCACAAACACACAAAAATCCATATGTATGGTCAACTGCGGTGGTAAGGGGAATGATTGGCATTGTATAAGCTCAGATGAGGTAGAGCGGCAGGAATGGTAGTCGTGCTTGGAGGACTGTCTAGGGTAAAAGAGGATCAGCGACAGGTGGCGTTATATGAACATTTGCAGTCAGATCAAATGACTTACTCTGTAACTCCTTTTATCCTCTGCAAACGCCATAACCCTTGGTCAAGGCCCCACATCACTGGTGACGATTCAGTAACTTGGCCAGCTGCAAACACTAATGAAAATAAGGAATACTCAACTCATGTCTTGTGGGTAAAAATGGGCCACCAAATGGTTGTAACTGTGAAACACATCATGCAGGCCAAAAAATTCATGACGAATAAACTATAACCAAAACACATGTGCCCTTACAATTACTAACCTGCTCATACCAGCGTTAAAACTGTACTGGTGAAATACATCATGTAGGTCACAAAACTGGTGACTATTAAACTGTCGCACAAAACCTTTTCCTTCCAATTATAAACATGTTCATAACCGTCAAATACATGAAGTCGGCCACAAAATGGGTGACCAATTAATAGTCTAACAAAAATTCACCTACATAGACAACTCATTTAATATTGCCACAAGACACACCTTGTGTCGGCCCCACAAGACTATTATCACTAGACACGATACGTGATAACGCACCCAATTACGGTTTTCATATTTTCCTTCACTTGTGTGGACAAAAATGTCGCTTCCATAATCTTTCAATATTATCCCAAAACTTTTCTTTTATGTTCATGACTCTGTGTATTTATTATAATGGTTTCTTTTTATCAACGTGTAAAGTGTACTTAGGTTTGGAGAGAAGGTGCTTAAAGGAAATCGAAATAATGACAATACAATATCAAAAATATCCGTCATCTTAATCTCGAAAAAGTTTATAAAAGGATAGAATACGTTTATGAAGGGCTTAAATTCGGTGCAGCCTAAAAATATTCATACTAAAGATTTCTTTACGTCGCAAATTTTTAAATAATATTTTCGATGCTTCGCAGTAATCTATGCACTTCAACGTCACTGAGTAGCTACAACAACACGCAAAAGTCACTATTATCATGTACACAAACGACAAAGCAATTATATGATAAAAAACCAACAACACAAAAAAGATCAACCCTACAAAGATTCATGTTTTTAGGATTTTCAATGCTACACGTATGCATATGTAAACAAATACAAATATATAAGGGAAAAATTATGGCCAAAACTAAATACATTTCAAATTATTTTTGAATGAAATGTGCTGTAGCTTATCGGCAGTGCGATTTATTTTTCTGAACTTGTTGTATTTGTGATGTGATCGATCGGACTTACGCACTATGTTGACATCTGTACACCCCATAACCCGCACTTTTCCTAAGGTATCGATAGTATATTCGGAATTCCCCGATCTTTCAAAGAATGGATCAAAACCAATTTTTCTCACAGAGTTTGTTCTTGCCATAAAAAAGTTAGTCGTACCGTCTGCCCAGAAACACTGTGGGAACTCTGGCACCTGGTGATATTTTCTTTCTACACTTATTGCAAGACAATCTCCTTCCTCATCGCCATGTTGGAATTCTAAAACTCGGCAACCCCAGCATTTTGATTTGTCACTCGCTCTCCCAAATTCGTCTCCAAATGTTCCGCCAATGTGATCAACAGTCACATTATGATGTTCAAACTTCTCGACAAACCTTTCAAGCCTAGTTCCATTTGTAAACACAAAATCGTCATCCACCCACAGAAAGTACTTTGTCCTGACTTGACTAACCAAGAGGTTTCTGCCTGCAAACAAGCCTTCAGCAAATGGCATGATGTAGTGTTTCACATTAGGAAGTTGGATTTTCTCTGGAAATTCAGAATCATCAGCGATGAGAATCGTGATGCCCGGGTAAAACTTATGCACACTTGATATCAACCTCTTGACAGCCGAATAACGCTCAAAGGTCTTTGTGATAACTGTTACTTTTGAGTTAATGTTTCCAGACTCACCCGGGTCATACAACCATGGCCTCTCTGGTCGTTTAATATGCACATGGATGGAAGCAAGATGAGACATCCAGGTTACGTCGATGATTTCCCGGGACTCAATGTTATAAATTGTGCTCCGATAGCCTATTTCTGAAAGGACTGCATTGATTTTACCTAAATCAGCAACCACATTCAGAGTCAATTCTGCTGTGTTGTTTCCGCTGAAGGTGCGAAGATAATCTGTTTTTGTGACATATAATACACCCTGAGAGTTGCGACAATGTAGTTGAATTTGACTCACATCGGACGAATTGCTTTGTATTTCAGAGGCAGCAGTGTTTAAAGACAATCCATACAATTTGGTATGTCCTAATGGTTGCACATTTATACCGCTACTGATGTACTGGAAAGGTGAAAATGCTGTGCACTGTACAAGTGGCTCATCTGATCTCGCATGTAATCGTTTCCAATCCTGCAGCTCCAGACTACGACGTCGATTGGCGGATTTATCCAGTGTTATCTCAGATTTTGGCCTGCACTGACAAGCGGTGCTAGACCTGTTCAGTTCCTCGGTTCCTCTCTGGATTGGCATCATATTGTACTCTGCTGGCGGGTTAGTGTTCAATGCAAGTGACGTAAAAGGGTTCTGGACATTCCTCTTCCAGGACATTGCCAGCAAATGTGTTGGCGATTCGATGAGATGAAGACCTAGAATAAGTGCAATGGATGCAGCTGATAGCAGAAAACCTGCTACATATACACGGGTATGTTTCATGATAGTTTTAAATTAGCATTCCGTGTCTACGTGTTGCGTGTACGTCAAACAATCGAACCAATTCTAATTGCTTCAGTGCTTTCCCTGTCACGTTTTTTTCGAGGAAGTTTGCAACAAAAATGGCTGACGAGACACAGTGAGTGTTTGGGGCGGGGCATACGTCATTCTTCCTCATTACAGTAAAGCTAATTGGATAATAAACCTCGCAAATGTCGATTTTGTTGACCAAAGACTCGAGAGGTAATACTGTAACATAAACACGTGAACCTTTCTGTATTATGGGCTACTTAATTCGTAAAATACATAATTTTCATGTCTACATGTCGGAAACGAACAAAGTTACAGATACGAATATATGTCAAGGTTTTTAAACCTAGCGAATAACAGTACAACTTAATCTCTAACGTCCGAAATCATCAGTAATTTCACTCCTTTACAATCCAATTAAACGATCTGAACGAGTGAAAACGTTTATAGTCGAGTCCGTTCTGATCACCATATACTGCAGAAATTTTGCAGCCTGTTGTTTCGACGGCTTTGACGTTATAAAATTACATTTAAAATTCATGAATGTTTACTTGAAACTGCAAACGATTAACTGTAACTTCAAGCATTTCCGAGACTAGAAACTGTCACAGAAAACACTTCAAAGCAATCCTTACACCCATTTTATGTAATTTATACACGCTCACAAAGCGATGAAATTCGTTTCTTCGCTTCGATAAAGTGTGTATGTGCGATGTATGATAGTGAGCATGCGTGCGTGAGTGCTTCACGAACTCTACAACGTGTGGAGCGGTCTCAGTCAGAAATATGTAACAACTTAGTCGGCTATTGAACCACTCTTTTTTGGGAGTGGAAATTTAGCCGAGCGGTTCTCTCTGTGGCCTCTCCACTAGGCGACTGATGCCGTATGTTGTGGGTTCGAACCCGATTGAAAACTAGCCGTATATTCAACTGAATCGTAACATATAAATTTCATTATGGTGGTAGCGTATCATTTACAGGTGTTCTGCCTTCAGTTGTAGTCCTTTTTATTTTCATTGAGGGATATTAGCTGTTTAAAATTCATAATGAACGAAAAGCATTTTACATGAATTTTTCACTGTCCTGGCTTAGCTGTCTAAGACTGTGGTTGAAAACGTCACTGTAATAGAAAAGGCTACAAAAGAATGTTCCCTCAACAGTTACCCCACAACAAAGGGTATTTCATGGACTTTAAGCAGGACAGATAGTTTCAATAGAGTATTGCTGAAAACCAGACGGTAATTTCAGTAGTTTTTTCAACAAGTCATTGACAATGACATAGTCCCCACTCGTAATAGGAGTATTAGTCTTGATGGGGCAGGGAAATGTGGTCATTAATAAGATCCTGGAGTGTATATGTTGAGATCTATGGGCACATAGGTCTATGTCGTTGTTCCCAATTTGAAACACATGAGGCATGTCTAAGTTATGGTTCTAAATCGGGAAAAATGATCAGACCTCTAGCTGTATTGGCCAGCCAAGAAATACATATGCGCATAATAAATGAGGTACAAGATGTGACATCTTAAGGTCTAATATCCTATCAAAATTGGAGGGTATAGAACTTACGGTTACTGAGTTATGCATATAAAAGTATAATCAAGGTCAAAGGTCATCGAGGTCACGTGACATTAAAAATAATTGTATTGCTAATTAATCCCTATATGCCAAAAATCAGACTTTTAGCTCTATTCGCTTGCCCAGAATTAGATATGTGCATAATTAATAAGGTAAAGCGTGTGTTGTCATAAGGTCTCCCATCGTACTAAATATAAAGGACATAGCACTTGTGGTTACTCATTTATTGACATAAACGTATAAGGGTGTATATAGTAACGACCGCATTCTGTCCGCAGTATGTGGGGAAACTGTGTATAGACGTATCAGAGAATCATATGAGGCTGAGCATGCGCTGCGCAAACAAACGTTGAAGAGGAATTGGTGACGAAGGAGTGTATTTGCATTCAATGTGAATAAAGATCGCTGAGAAGAATTTATCTTTAGAAATAAGCAGTCGAGGTAACGAATGGTCACCATACCAAACAGTTTTGCTATAGTAGGCAAAGCGGTGCGCGTGCGAAAGAAATCAAGTTGACGAAATGAATGTTCATGGCTCATGTGTATATTTGATCGGGGTCGTAGCAAGTGTGCTTCTGATCAGCGTCTCAGGTGAGTAGAACTTGTGTAGTTAATAATAATAATAATTTAATAATTTATTCATTTATAAAGTGACTAAATCCACACAATCAGTGTGATCAGAGACGCTGGGTAAAATACAATCAATTTTAAAAAGGTTACAAGAATTAAAAACAAAAAAAAAACAAAAAAAAATACAATGGATGAGTTCAGTTAAAAGCAGAATTAAAAAGAAGTGTTTTAAGACTTGATTTAAAACTTGGCAGGCTTGGGGAGCGACGAACCTCAATTGGAAGATTGTTCCATAAAAAGGGGGCGGCAATACTGAACGCACGGTCCCCATATTTCTTTGTGCGCGACCTGCTTTGACACAGTTTAAATTGGTCAGCGGACCTTAGATTACGGGTTGGGACGTACAAATTAACCATGCTAGAAAGATAAGTTGGACCGAGTGAATGGATACATTTATAGGTGAAGATAAGAATCTTAAAAACAATACTTTGAGAAACAGGCAGCCAATGCAACTGAAACAAAATCGGGGTGATATGCTCAGTGACTCTTGAGCGAGTTACAATTCTAGCAGCTATATTCTGGATACGTTACTGTCGTTGAATGCGATTACTTGGGTATTTCGGAAGACCATAGAGAAGCGAATTACATGAATCAATGCGTGATGTCACAAAAACGTGAATCAACTGTTCCGTGTCTGATCTAGAAAGATATTTGCGAATATTTGCAATGCGTCGTAAGTGAAAAATAGCAGAGCGGCAGATATTGTTGACATGAGGGTACATCGTAAGACCAGGATCCAGGATAACTCCAAGACTTTTTGCCTGACTTTGAGCAGGAATCAGGGTGTCTCGTACGACTCGTACGACTCGTATTCCCTGTATTCTATCATCCGAAGCATTACTGGAAGATGCAGGGAAAGTTACAAATTCAGTTTTATCATCATTCAAACAAAGGAAATTTGCAGACATCCAAGACCTAACTTGTGAAATACAAAGTTCAAGATTGCTAGTTAATCTTGAGGACACACATTGTTGTCAACGGCCGCAGTGCAGTGTTCAACAATGGCCTCTGGACAGATCCGCTTCAAGAAATTGCGATTCTGACAAGCGGCATTCACGAAGATTCTTCTAAAATGGGCGATTGGAGAGACGTACAGACCACGCTGTGTGTCAATTATCAACCTAAAAAACAGGTGCCCATATCAGAAGTAACTCCAGACACTGGCAAGTCTTTGATCTCCATAGGAAAGCAAGTAATTATTTGAAAAGAATTGTCACATAGTTTCAAATATTTTGAAATCGGTCAACATTCAACTTGAAGAAAGAAATTTGACTGGCATTTTATAGACATCAACTTAAGAATGCGGAGTCTTGGATTTGGCAAAGCTTTTTTTTCAAGAAATGGACGGCAAGGTAGATTTTTCATGTCAAAACAAATGTTTGTGCTTTCGTTGATATTTTGAATACACCTTAGCAACAGTCCACGTCTATAAAATTAATGAGTTTACTTTTCTTGTTTACGCACACACTGATGTCCGTTGGAAATCTGGGGAATGGCTATTACATCAGGTTGACAATCCCCACATGTGGGCAGTGAATTAAGATTACTCTTTGTACTAAGGCAAATTTGTTTCTTTCACAAATTTCCCTTCAAATAGAATACTAATTTCCATCAAACAAGGAAAACTATGCAGACCTAGCACAGCCGTTTGTAACGACATTGGAAACACAGTGAGCATATAATGACCAAGGTGTTCCACAATGCTTGCCCACGGTCCCTCCACAAACCGTGGCTTGTCGTATATCATGGAGGTACTAGCTCCGCCCCGGCTCCATGATCGTAGCAAGCTACTAACCATGGAGCTAAAAGGGAACTCCATGGACAAATGTACACATGGCCGTAAAATAATACCACCAAGGTTACTATTAATATTAACTTAAAGTAATTCTCTGTCACGGTATCAACCGATGCGCGATGGTAAGCTATTAGCCCTACAGCCGGTATGTGTCAAGAGTGTCCGGCTACCGGGGTTCGGCACAGACGGCCCAATCACTATTAATAAGCTTATTATTGAGTTTTTCTCAGTTTTCTCTGTCACTGTCAGTCCCTCTCCTTTTCTTCATGCTCTGACTGATCGTAGTAAATAAAACAAATGACTATAGAAACGGTGTATCAACCCTTTTTCAGACATATATTCTTGGAAATTTTTGCGGGACTTCACCTCAGGCCAGACTTTCTAAACTACAGCTTTTTTCTAAATTTAGAACGATTTTTAGAAAGCGATTATCCGATATATCCTTGGAAACCTTTTTCAACCTCAGGCCCGACTTCCTAAACTACAGCCTCTTTATTTATGTTACACCCCATTACAAGGACGTTTATCTCTCATATACATATCTTGTACTTATTTAGTCAACACAACTAATTATGCTAATCCGTGGACTTATCAAGGGTTCCACAGCATGAAAAGACAGATTTAAACTCTTTTATGCAATTGCATAATTCTGCATAAAGTTGGTCTACTGTTGCAAGCGTCTTTATGCACCCGCATAAAGGTGTGTGGCGGAGGTGACAAGTGTTCCTATTGTTTGCACCTTTATGCTGGTGCATAAAGGAGTATAATGGCTCATCTAAATTATTCACCTTTATGCATGGTATAAAGCTGAGTAAAAGTGTCTACGTTTTTTCAACCCACTGTAGATATTTTTCGTACGATTTTGATGAAAAATAAGGTTCCCATGTCTCACAAGATTTGTTTCAGGTGTGTAGAGGCTGCCTTTGAAATTGAAAACGTCAATTTTTCAAAGCCCACCACCATTCTCAGTGGACGCGGTACGCTGTAGTTTGTAAGCCAGGGCAGAGACAACGCTGGTTGTAAATTGCAGCTTTTAGGGTTTTGGAAGAAGAGACTGATCCACCCAATCACTGGACGCCTTCGAGTA
Organism: Ptychodera flava; assembly: GCA_001465055.1. NCBI lineage: Eukaryota > Metazoa > Hemichordata > Enteropneusta > Ptychoderidae > Ptychodera > Ptychodera flava. Next base: position 7,422 of record LD355254.1, on the reverse strand, counting down.
GATAACAACCATGAAGTATACCCATTACGTGTTTTAGCAATTTTCTATTCAACCCCAACAGTACATTGAACAGCCATGTCGAAATCAGTGTCAACGCTTGAAATAAGGCTGTTTGGTGATTTTCGAAGCGATGTACTTATCAAAATCATTGTGTGTGGCCTTTCCAAAAGATGTTAAACATTACCACAGACAAAAACGTATCCGCTGCACCACTCCAGGTGACTTTTCTAATACGCAAAAGATAATGATTGAAAAAAATTTCTGCATGTTATAAAAGAAATAAGTACGGGGTCCCTCCATAGGGGATATGGCAAGAACGGTACACGGCTCGCCGACACGAATCGTCTGAGTCAGATTTTTCTGGCAGATGATATGCAGCCTACTGTCTGAGGATCATTGAAACCATGGAGGTAGAAGGAGAGACTCTACTTCCATGCTGAAACATAGACAAACAAAGTGATTGAAATGAACAAAAATCACGGGCGATCTCTGATAATCAAACTTGACCACGACTTATTTATCAGTTTTATATTGACAGTAACTGTAGGTCTTGCCGCTACCACAGAAAAAGAGTAAAACGGACTTCTTCTCTTTGTCTGCGCCGTTACTCATCTGTAGCACTCGATATATGCTGCTCTTTGTATTCCGTATTAACGTGACATTTGATCGTCAAAAATTTGTCCTTGTCCGCTTGTGTCGCCAATCTCATAAGCTTACATGTAAGTTGTCATCTTTTTTTAAACGATGGCACCTCCTATGAGTAAAACGGTACCATCCACTTTTCCCACTTTTCTAGGCCTTGTCTCACTACGGAAACAAGATGATCTTGACAGCTAACGGTAGGTGTCAATGGGATTTCCTCAGCGGATGTTCTCCAAGTGCATGCGAGTAACGCTGATCAAGACTTAACGGTACTCTCAAAATGCAAATATGTGAATAGATTTGGAGGTTCCTCTCGTAAAATTGTCACAGGAGAAAAAACACAAACATGTAGACTTCCAGGAGGAAGATCAATGTTACAAGAATACTGTGCAGGATTTTTTTTCGTGTTTTCGACATAACCCGACAAGGGAAGGAGGCTTACCTAAACTCCCATTTCTTTCTGGCCGAAGTCATGCCCCGAAAGTGCCCTTTGTCTGCGACTGAGTGTGGTCATTGTATGGAGTTTGGAGGCGGCGCAGCCGTAGCCGGATATTTTTGCCATACTCGTTGGCCTAAGCTTGAGACAGGTTACTTTTGTCGCACGTCTGTCTACGCATGGATGTAAAAAATAGATGGTCTACGCAAGAAAGTTACGGAGTATTCGATGTAATTTTTGCATGGTCGGATTTACACCCTTGAACTTACAACTATACCAGGGAGGTAAAAAGTCAATTACCCCCATGCCACTCGGTGGTAGACAAAAGACGAATTCTATTTTTGAAATTTCGTGAATTGTGAAGGGGCAATTTTCAATCCCTGGTTGTCGCATTAGTGGATGTCCATATTAATTGTTTATGTTATTTAAGTCCTCTGTTCTTTAAAATTTTTGCAGTTAGTCTAGTCAGTTTGCTAAAAAAAGATAGAGCTGATATGAACCTGCCTCTTTTAACACAGTCCCTCCACCAGTCCCTCCACCAAACGGTTTTGTGGAGGAACCGTGCTTTTAACTAGCCACATCTGTATGTCATCTATATTCAAACTTAAACTCAAACTTAATTCTGTAGTCTCCCTTCATCATTAGCGTGGTATTGTAAGATGCAAATAGTACACAGTAAATGCACATTGTAACACGACCGGATTTCCTTAGTGAATATGGAGGAAAGATCCACAACACAGGATATTTCTGACCTGCCTGCGCAATTTAATGAAATGATATCAGTGTTTTTCAAGAATTCACTCCTGCCCGAGAATTGCTTTTATGATAATTCATATAGCACATTGAAAGTCTTCAACAAAGAATCAGGGCATTGAAGGAAAAAGGAAAGCTATAGCAAAATTCTGGTCGTTTTGAAAAGTGCATAAATATGCATAAAGGTGATATAAGATGTACATAAAGCAGTAAATTTATGCAACTTTAATTGGGTGCATAAGTGTAGGTTATCGCCCGCTTGAAACGTAAACAACGAGGCGGAGCCGAGTTGTTTTACGTTTCAAGCGGGCGATAACCTACTTATAGCCGTCGAGCTAACAGGGAACCCAGGATTAGCGTTAATCACGCCTGTCAGACAGCGCGGAATCCAAGGAAGCCAGGATTAGCGTTTATCACTCGTGACAGACAGTGCTTACGATTAAAATGTTTTGTTTTCAGGCAACCTAATTTTTCCCATCAAACCACCATGACGTCGACTTATCACATCTTGCGTTTAAGCACTGTCTGTCACGAGTGATAAACGCTAATCCTGGCTTCCTTGGATTCCGCGCTGTCTGACAGGCGTGATAAACGCTAATCCTGGGTTCCCTGTTAGCTCGACGGCTATAAGTAGGTTATCGCCCGCTTGAAACGTAAAACAACTCGGCTCCGCCTCGTTGTTTACGTTTCAAGCGGGCGATAACCTACACTTATGTCACCTTTATGCAATGCATAAATCTGGATTTTCGTCTTGTGTTGGTCAACATTGCGGCTGACTCGCAGCGTGTTTGCAAGGTTATATCTGTTTGTTCGATTGTCACTATTCACAGCAACTTAGGGAGTTTATTTGTATTGTTTTAATTATATTGGTAAGATTCAGCCAACCAATAGGATAACAGCTTCGAAATCGCTGCAATTCGCCCCCAACATTGCAAAGATAGAGATGTAGATGAAAAAGGAGTAACCTTTCCTATCTTTCGCGATGTTGACTAACCCATAAAATCCCTGATAAGCCCACGGATTAGCATAATTAGTCATGTTGACTAATTATTTACAAGATGTGTGTATATGAGAGATAAACGTCCTTGTAATGGGGTGTAGAATAAATAAAGAGTCAAGAGGCTACATTAGGCTATACAGTCATTTATTTTTATTTACTACGATCAGTCAGAGCATGAAGAAAAGGAGAAGATAGAGAAAACTGAGAAAAACTCAATAATAAGCTTATTAATAGTGATTGGGCCGCCTGTGCCCGTACCGAAAGGGAAAACTTGCCGGCTCCACGCCCTGATTCACAGTGATCACATTGATGGCTAACAAACCAAACACCCCTTTTCAGGGCCATCAAATATTTCAAAACGAAATCTACCTGCCATTTAAAGATTATATCGACCACATTCGTAGTCACTGGGATGCATGCATACAACCTGACGTCACTTTGAACGACGTTTTTTCCTTTGACGTCCTGCAAAACGGTATACTTAGGGAGCATTCATTTTTTACGCGGAGGGGGTGCCGGTGGAACTTAAGCTACAAATGAAATGCAAAATAGCAACCCTCCCTCCAAATCAAATTTCTAAAATTTGACCCCTTTAATTCATCAATTGTAAAATGTGACCCCCGCCCCCAAACCAAAATTTTTCATCGGATTTAATTCATTAACCCTTTGTACCCTCAGGCCCTGGGGTGAAAAATAATGATCATTGAACACTGTTTGCAAGAAAAAGAGCGACCCTCTCCATTTTCTATGAACAAAAAACAGTGACCCTCCCGCAGATGTCACAGTCTGTATCAATAATACAGAGAGATCTGAATTCTGGTTTATGAAATCGAAAACTTTAGTGTATACACAGTTCCTCATAACAAGATTGGTTATTAATAGCATAATACTGTCAGTAAAATTGTCTCGGGTTTATTGGAGGAGAAAGGAAAAAATTGAGACATGATTCTTGAAGTTGGCCGGCAATGTTAGCCGTAAGTTGCGTACAGCCTCCGTGTGTTCCCGGCGTTACACGGGCTAGCCGGCATGTGAGCATTTTTTCTGTTTGTCTGTGATTTAATATAGTGAATAAGTCAGCATATCAAAATTAGACTACAGTATATTAAAATTGGACCACATATATATCTCACATGGATATACTAGGCTTACATTAGGTAAAAGATAAAAACAGTTAACCGCCAGCTATTACAAAGCAGGGATCGAGGTACGGGCCCGGGTACGGGCCGAGCGAATCCTTGTCCCCAGGAACGCTAGCGCTTACAAACAGGCGAAGTTTGTCAGTTTTTGTTTTATTGTTATGTCCCATAGCCGAAATGTTCTGTGTCTGTGAATGCCGGACCCTTGTCCATAACAACGGAGAAAACATCGGTTTTGTAGTCATTCAGGTCACTTGAACTGGACCATTGATACATATATGTCATACCGTTGTACCGATCGACACGATCGCAAGCACTCGGAGCTTACGGTACGGACATAAGCGAGTGTGTTCATGTATGGCCGTGGTTTGAGGGACTGTGGGGCTTAAATACTCAAAATTATCGTGTGTCGCAGCGCATTTCTTTTCATTTTCGACCAAAAATGGTGACTTTGGT
>LD355242.1:195451-209341 GCA_001465055.1 Ptychodera flava | reverse complement strand
ATGTCAGAACACAAATGCAAAATTAGTATATAAGTTGTATGGTTAAATGTGTGTTTGGAATCTTAAAGTCATATCATACTTTTCCCTTGCAGGATGGCTGTTCGATATATCCTCCAACTACAATTACTGTTTCATAATGGTGGGCACACTTGACATCCTGGCCGCTGTTACAGTGTTACTTTACTATGGTTTTGATACATACAGGACTTCGCGACACGCGTCTTAAATATGTTTTGCAATTTTCAAACGAACTGGAACGATAACCTCCTTCGGTCAGGATAAGACAGTCTCCATGGACAACACAACACAGACACGAAATAAATAATACGTTTACTTTGAAAATCGTTCTTTATTCATATGCAGTTTCGTTCGAAACCTGCGACTACTAAAATTATATGATGATTTAATTTTAAAAAATGAGCTCGGGCCAATCATTTGTCCATTACAGATTTTCTGAACACGTACGCAGCAACTTTAGAAATGTCCAGTCGTACTGTCATATTTATCAAGATTGGGCTAAATCCATAAGTTCAAACACTTCCACAAACCAATAACCTCAAATCGTTAGTTACTTTTATTCACAATAGGCAATGCCGAAAGAGTCATCACTTCAAGTTCTAACGTTTCAAAGCGATGCGTCGTTATTTGGCAGGAACTTCGAATCAGATCAATGATTTGTTAGTACGAATTTAATTTCCCCCGGCTGACACTGTCAGAAGTTAACAGCTATATAGATAAATCATGATACTATCTGCAGGAATGGAAATTCATTTATTGATCTATTTATTTATTGACTTACTTATTGATTGATTGATTAATTGATTAATTGGTTGGTTGTTTGGTCTGTCTGTTGTTTATCTATCTATCTATCTATCTATCTATCTATCTATCTATCTATCTATCTATCTATCTATCTATCTATCTATCTATCTATCGATCTATCTATCTATCTATCTATCTATCTATCTATCTATCTTCGTTTACTTGTTGTAACCGTAGGCAACATGGTTGATTTTGGCGGGCAAGTAGTTGATACTGCATTATCACCTGCGAGTAGTTATTGAAAGTTTTTTGGCGAGCAATCGGGCTAGAGGGCGTTGGGGTTGGCGGTAGGTGTTACTTTGCTACTCGTGTTCGGAGGATGGTTGTGAGAGGTTAAAACTACCTGTCTATATTATAATTGAAAAAACCTGAGAATAGTAAATTTGCTTGTAAATACTCCTCTGTTTATATGCGCAATTGGCTTTATTGCTTCCCGGACCGGTTTTCAATTACGTATAGTTTCCATCCATAGTAGCGTATGTGGGAAGGTCAAAGGCCGAATGTTAATCGGAAATCCGGAACGTCAATATAACGTATCTGGGTTGATCTGTGCAAGTCTCGGAGTCGATATGGCAGATACCGTGAGATCTATCGACATCAAAACCCTCAGCTTAACCTCAATCAAAAGTTTGTAATCATAATAAAGCAACAAAATTTGACCGTTTTGAGAGTAATTTTCACTAGGAAGTATATTTTGACGATAGCAGTATGTCTTTGCCAGACTACTTTAACATCTCCTAGAATAATAATCACATTAATGTAATTTACAGTATTGATTAATGACGTATATCATTCCATATTTATACAGAGATAGTATTTGCCCTTTATGTAGTCAAATTTCGACCATGCTTGCTCAGCAAAACTTACACGTAACATAATTGGAACTAATTTGGGATAATTGGGTGGTGAAGTAATGTCGTTTAATCTACAAATATAATCTCATCTGCTTTTTTTTTTAAGTTACACACTTGTTTTTATGAGTGATTTGTAATATTGCAACATTCAGCTATACGGCGCCTAACATTTTTGAGAAATTTGTAAAATATGAAATCAAATTATCCCAAATTAGTTCCAATCGTGTTACGTGTAAAACCCAAAATACATGAGCGAGCGTTGTCGTGTTTATTTTCTAATCAAAGAGTAAATAATAATGTTACATTCCAAAGTTATCATGTGATTTCATTATTTTCTCAGTTTAATATGCATACACAAAAACACTGGTATTTTCGAGAATATACATTCATACACACGAAACAAAATAGAGATAGTACTATAAAATATGTATTAAAATGTCCATCGGATCCATAGAATAAGATCTCAGATTAGCGTGCTACGTGATGGATATTATTCCATAGTTGAACACTTTGTACATGAAAGTACAAAGACTAAGGAGTTTGTTAGATTTGGATGTGCTCGTAAGTAGTTTGTCAGATTTGGATGTGCTCGTAAGTTCACAAAATTATGGAAATTTGGCTCCCAATGGTCATCTGTTTTATATTGGTAGTATTTGATAGTATATTCTACCTCCCTCTTTGTGCATAATTTACAACGTATTGCATTCCCTTTCTTACATTGTGTCGTCTCCTATGTCTAATATCAAGCGTCGACACTGTTTTAGTTTTACTGAAAACGCTCCAATCATTTCATTAGCTCGATAAGTCATCAATCCATTCGTTTGTTAGTTCGTTATTTCTTGCTTTCTTTCTCTTACTTTCTTTCCATATATCTTTCCTATCTCTCTTCTATTTCATTTATCTCTCAGTTTCTTTTTTTGTCACTTCTAACGAGTACGCTCGTTCCTTGAGTATCAAATCTTTTCTCCATCTGGCGAATGAAATCTATGAATGAAATCCAACTTTATAATTTAAGCAATACCACCTCTTTGGCTTTTAACAGGGGCTGCCAGTCTATCACATCTCTGCTGGTGGTTAATGTTGTTGAACGGTTTGCGTGAGTCTCGGTACAGTAAATCGCATCACTTATTTGGGAGCCGATGATTGAAAACGTTGTTTGTCGATGCAAAGTATGCTGGGATATATATGTACAATGGTCATGTCACCATTCAATGCAATACCTATTGCCATTACCCATTCTGTAAATAGTGGCTTTTGTCAAGTCATGGTGTATGAACAAATGCAGAGTTAATGTCAAAGGGAAATTGAAAGTTAGACACGTGAATCGTACTTTAGAAATAGCCGGGTCACGGTAAATCTTTCGTTTTCCAAGGGAATAGTCGAAAAGCACGAAAGTGAACAGTATATATATATATATATATATATATATATATATACATATATATATATATATATATATATATATATATATATATATATATATATATATATATATATATATATATATACGAGGCCCTCTGTATACGTAATTGGTGGGGGCGCGCGGTCAGCGACTCAGAGATTCTTAAGCTCCGTCAGAATTATCCACGACACGCTACAATCTGTGTGGGGAGATTGGATGCGATCGTGATGCGATGCGATACGGATGGTGATTTGTTATGCGATACGCGTACTGTGTGTTTCTTTGTGCTTCGGCGGGTGGCATTTGGAGACTAGTTTTAAAAAAGCCTTACACCGTGCTCTGTAAATACAAAGTATACAGCTCTGTAAGTCTATGTTAGGTTAAGACATGGGTCATCAAAGGTTATTACTCTGACAGTTTTTCTTATGGAAGTATACTTTTTAGCTGCAGCTGAAAAGTCTACCTCCCTTATTGAAGATCATGATTCATGTGAGGTCGCATAAAGATTTATAAACTAGACAAAGCGTCAGTGGTCGTTATTGTCTGAGTTTAAATATAGTGCCACATTCCTTCCTCATAGTGTTTTCTCTCTGATTGTGTTTTGACCAAATTTCAATACTTCTCGATGGCTATATCTTCCGCGACACTGCTTCAATCTGATTGAAAGCCCTTTCTTTGTATGAGAAGAGATACCACCACCGTAAATGTTTTTTTCTTCAACTTCTTTGCAATGTCTGATTCAATTCTATCTTAATTGTATTAATTGTTAACATATGTGTCTCCATTTCAATAGTATGGTTCACAGTGTGTTTCTATCCACACAAGTTGTTGTAACTTTTATTTCACCTACATCAACACGCTACTTTTGCAATTTGAACACAGCATTATCCAGACGCAAAGTAGGAACTCCGTCTACAGCATGTGCGTCTCGCAGAAACATCGAGAAACAGTCAGTAAGAAAATCGTCATGTAACTCCGTTGGTATGAATTCCAGATGTTTTAGTAAGGGTACCATAAAGCCTGTTGGAAAGATAAGACAGAATATATAATTATAAATTCATATATTCTACAGCAGGAAATTTTACTTGCATATGTCAATCAATATGTACCCACTTTCGTCATGTCAAAGTATAGCACGAAAGACAAAGACTAGTGATCGATGTATTTCAAAGAAAATAACACTTCCAAGGCTATATGAACACTTGTTAGTAGTTTTCACCAGATGAGGTGTTATCGCTGCTAAATTGATGCAATACCAAGGTAAATGGTCGCGAGTCGGCCATTTTGTTATATTTTTCCTTCTTTTGAATCATTAATGGAAGCAGCCTCAGCAAACTCAAATCGACCTTGGCATAAAACTATGATACAGATCTGGCAGTTCCATTGGTGATACAATCCAGTTTGTCCGTCGGGTAGTTTTTAGTCCCCACGGACACCGTCCGGGGGGACTTATAGGTTTGGTCATGTCCGTGCATGCGTCCGTGCGTGCGTCCGTGCGTCTGTGCGTGCGTGCGTGCGTGCGTCCGTCCGTCCGTTCACGCAGATATCTCAGAGATGCAGGGAGCGATTTCATTCAAACTTGGTACAAGGATTACTTCATATGTCATACAGATGCACATCGATTTGTTTTGTGATACGATCCAATATGGCCGCCAGGCGGCCATTTTATTACGATTTTTTCATGTACAGAGCCATAACTCAGACATGTTGCAACCGATTTTATTCAAAGTTAGTACAAGGACATTCACCAATGTCATAGATATGCACGTCGATTTGTTTTGTAATACGATCCAATATGGCCGCCAGGCGGCCATTTTATTACAATTTTTTCATGTACAGAGCCATAACTCAGACATGTTTCAATCGATTTTATTCAAAGTTGGTAAAAGGACATTGACCAATGTCATACATATGCACATCGATTTGTTTTGTGATACGATCCAATATGGCCGCCCGGCGGCCATTTTATTACAATTTTTCATGTACAGAGCCATTACTCAAGCATATCTCAACCGATTTTATTCAAAGTTGGTACAAGGACAGTGACCTATGTCATACATATGTAGGTCAATTTGTTTTGTGATACGATCCAATATGGCCGCTAGACAGCCATTTTATTACGATGTTTTCATGTACAGAGCCATAATACTCAGACATGTATCAAGCAAATTTATTCAAAGTTGGTATAAGGAGATTGACTAATGTCATACATATGCATGTCAATTTGTTATGTGATACAATCCAATATGGCTGCCATGCGGCCATTTTGTTACGATTTTTTCATGTACATAACCATAATACTCAGGCATATCTCAACCGATTTTATTCAAAGTTGGTACAAGAACATTAACCTATGTCATACATATGTGGGTCAATTTGTTCCTAGTTGACTCATTTTATGAACTTTAGGGTAGTTGCCTACATTGGTTTTATGTTTTGATCACCATGGAACTCATTTTTGGCCATTGAGCGCCATCTGTATCAAAGTATTTTTATCACAAACCTAATTAATGAAGAGGGCTCTATCCTCTCTGAGGACATGTAATCAAAGTACCCATTAACAAGTGGGGACTGTGTCATCAACGATGACTTGTTAAAGATATATCTGACGTCATTTTTCAGATGTAGCTGTACTAATACCAATGACAATAAAATAACTTAGTTGCAGGTAGGATGGATAAAAAAATCATATTTTGTAACTGGATGAGGACAAATTTGACTGTCTATGGAATAATTTGGATTGATAAAAGAAAGTCTGAATCCATGTTCATTTAGACATATGTGTCACTTTTCTATTTTAAAGGACACAAGAAGAGACTGATGTTGATTAGATATGCAGATGACCCGATCACCTCGTACATGCGCAGTCCAATGAACCTGTGATACATGTTTGCCATTAACATGATTGGAACTAATTTGGGATAATCATATACTTATGTTTGTTTAATCAGCAAATGTACGGTCATCTACTTTTCCATTTTTTTTTGCAATGCACTTCTTTTCACAGGTAATTTGTAACATTCAAACTTTAAGCTACAGGGCACCTAACAATTTGATAAATATGAACTATTATAAGATCCAATTCTCCCAAATTAGTCCCAATCGTGTTCGTTACGCAATGGATTTAATGTCGCAAAAAGTTAACTCATTCTGTTCATATAGTTAACAGAAATTGAAAAAAATGTTAATGATAATAAGAGATTTTCACAAGAATCTGTCAAATATAGGTGATTTCAATGGATTTAAGCGTGTCACCTTTGTATTTCTCTTTTGTGTCCAATGAATTAATGATTATTTCATTTTTAAGAGTCCGGGGATATTTCTTGAAACCACTTAGTGAAATCAGGGCATCAAAATCTTCTGAACTTCTGAAGAGCGGAAAGAATGTCGGTTGAAAATCCTAGATTTTGATGAATAATGATAAAATATCATTCATTACTAAGAATAAAGTAAAATCAAAAGTAGTCACTGATTGTAAACTGACATCACTTTAAAACCAATGTTCGACTTTCCTCTTCCCTATTGGTACTACGATCGACCAAGGGGAAAATTAAGTAAATCGGTATCTGCTTCAATTTTTTGTCCTGCCTGTATACTCTCTTTACGTTTGCAACAGAAGCAGCAACTTTTTGAACATTAACTTACCAAACAAATTACATAAGTGTGATAACATTATAACCACATTAAGCATTTTACTGTGGCGAAAATGACAATAACATGTCAAATTTTGCCCAAACTTGGCATCGAATTGATACACACACACACATACCGGTATATATATACATGAAAATATCTGTAGGGATTTGCAAACTTAGTTTCAAATGAATACTTTTTATCTATTGATGGGAAAATATTTTCCTCAACAATTGAGAAAACAACAACAAATTCACAAAAAATACAAAATTTGAGACATTGCTATGAAAACTTTCAAAGTTACGTAACCCTATTTTGGGTAACTAAGCAGAAAAAATCATGAATCTTACTGGTAGTTTCTGAGTTGAAGGCGTTTTACCATTTTCACTTTCTTCAAGCTCATTACAATACTTTTGAGACTATATCAACCATTTGAACTACGTGAATTCTTCATCCCATGATGTATTCCCATGCCGAACCAAATATCAAACTCATACACGCGTCTCCTCAGGAGAAGAGGCAGTGGACAGCCATTCACACATACGCACATACATACACACATATATATATACATAAAAACACACATATATTCATACAGACATCGGATTTTCCCATATCAGATAAGCTTCCATAGTCATATACATATGATTATGGAAACTGAATAACAAAACTGCAAGTTATATACCTGTAAGTATTTCATCCATTTAGACATTTTATCACTCCCGTAATAAACGTCATATAGATGTAGTTTCTCTCCTCTGAGAATGTTGAACACAAACGAGCCATTTTCCCGCAGACACCAGAAAACATTTTGCAGCACCTTCTCTTTGTTTTCATTCCAGTGGAGGACTGCATTACAGAACACCTTTGTGAAGGCTTTTTCAAAGTGACTTAAGGTGTCCCGAAGGATGGTTGCGTCACAAACAAGGTATATGATCTTTCTATCTATCGAGTTATTCTCCTTTGCAAGCTCGATAGCCTTGGCGGAGATGTCAATACCTGAAAATGAAACGTATTTTATTTGTTTAAACTGACTGCCGAGAATATACATTATCATTGCAATCATTAATAACAAAACATGAAGTATTTATGATTGTTGCTGGCCGCTTCTATTTCAGGATGAGTTCAAATGCAGAACCTGCATGATCGATAAATTGATGTACTAACCTCTTATAAAACTTGCATCTGCTAAAAAAGACACAATTTTTAAATCGTGGGTAGATATAACACATCGTATACAGGTTGCAGACAGACTACTGACGTATAGTTTGGCTCGTGATCGTTAAACCAAATTCATGCAATCTTCGTTGCCATAGGAGATAATTCACATAAATGGCCGGGGAAAAGCCACAGCAAGTTTCCGTAGGGAAACAGTTTGAAGTAATAATCTTTGAAAAAGTTCCTAGTCACGTTACCATACGCGAACTTTGCTGTTGCTGCGCCTAAGGCGTTTGGGAGTGTGACTAAGCATCGAGTCGCGAAGCGACGAGGTATAGCGAGACCTCAATTTAGACAATACATGTATGTCTACTTCGCGTAATGCCAATGCTTAAAAGCACACCACTGTACAGCAGCAGCGCGGTTGTCATTAGCATTCCATATGAACCTGTGACCCCACCACCGCTAAATTTAAATCGGCTATCAAACGGGCTACATACTGGTGTACTACGTCCAGATTACGTTTCGACCAAATCAAATTCATAGAAAAGTTTACCATTGTTAGTTGGTATTTTATAAAATAATTTTGAAAAGGTCACGATTTCAAATAAAACAACAATTAATCCGGGCTGAACTAAGGGTAATTTGCCCCTTTAAAAATATTTGACGTACGTAATACCCTGATGATGTACCTGGCCGGGATTTTGGGGACAAAAGTGTAACTTAATAACGATGAACGTGTCTCAGAGTTGGACATTATACGTCAAAGGTATTTATCTATCGAAGGACGGTACGGTTTTTTGACTGCATGCGTTGCTATACATGGATTTTTATTGTCTACAGGATTCCGGAGGGCAAAGTCGTGCCAAACCCTCCCCTTCTCTCTGTATACTACACGGTAATTTCACGTATCTGTGCTTTACCCAATCAAATGACGTATCGATCATGCTTTAACTTAAACTTTCCTTTATTGTCATAACACTTGTCGCACCTATTGTAAGGTGGGCAATGGTTGTTACATGAAAAAAGTGATAAAATCGGTTAAAACCGATAACAAAACAAAAGCAGAACCATAATACATTTCTGTGTCAAGCAAAAAGAACAAAACAAAATTGCGGATACAGAGAGAGCTCGAGTAAAAAAACCCCGTAAACCCTAGAGAACTCATATTATGAGTGGATAAACCGAGTGGGGACATATCGGTATGAGTGATTCCTAATATTCATACATTCATTTATATATTTTGTGGTACACATATTATTTCGGTGTTCATCACTAAAGTCTACCATGCAGGTACATGTGTAGTTTATTTTGTGTGGTCAACTCATTGAATTGGGTATTTTACAATTGGATGATGTTAATTAGTTGGTTTCTCTGCTGTGAATATCTATTACAATGGAGTAGGATATGTACTTTACATGGGTATTTTTTTGTTCTTTAGGACCTGCTGAACAAGAAAAAAGATGTTAACATTGGATATTTTGGGATGCACTACCTATCTGGGCTGGTTTTTTATTTGCATGTACCGCAAAAAATGGCGAAAAATGGGTAGGGGTAGGGGGTACTATATCCTCCCCCTACATTAAGTAAACTAGCATAAAATAGCACAAACCATACATTTTTGGAAAGCTCAGATTCTGCTCTTTATGAAAAACACCAATTTTAGCAAAATGAATTTGTGTACATGGAGTAGAACGACTTTAAAATGAATTTTTTTGACAATTTTGAAATTTTTTACCCAAAATACCATGTAACAATTTTGATTTACTTTTTATTAAGCAAAATTTTGACAGCTTTTTGTGTTTGAATTATTTATTCCCATATATTAAACAAGAAAAAATGTGTTAACATTTGATATTTAACTATACACTACTTCTCTGGAGTCAATTTGAATTGCGTGTATCTGTATAGGGTGTGCAAAAGCTAGGGGTAGGGGTACAACATTCTTTCCTTGATGAAGTAAACTGGCTTGAAATGCCATATACCTTATAGTTTTAGAAAGCTTAGAAACTGGTCTTTCTAAAATGCATAAGGTTTTAGTAAAAAAATATGACGTCATAGAATTGGATAAATTTAAATCGATTTTTTCTGGTAATTCAGTATTTTTAACCGGAAGAAAATACGATAACTATTGTTTCCTCCTTATGAAGCAAATCAAACGGATTTATGGATGTTATTTACTAATTGCAATGTGCAAGAAAGAAAACATTACCTTTCTAACGATACCTCAATAGCCGGGTTATGTTAAAAAATAGGCTCAGCAGATGACTTACAATAAGACAGGTTTAACCAAACGTATGCGAGTTGGCAATACTGTGATTTTGTGGTACCCTTCAAAATATGACTGTTATAGCTAAGGCATCACAATATTTTTTCTGTTAAAAGTTCGTTTCAATTTTCTAACATGAACCTAAAGCAAATGTACTAAATTTAATACAAATCATTGCCCTTTATATTATGTCCTGGTAAATAGTTGTCAGAATTTGAGATTAGTTTTGACGGTAATTTGGAATATAAAACTTTGGGGTAAAGAAGAAAACATTACCTTTCTAACGATACCTCAATAGCCGGGTTATGTTAAAAAATAGGCTCAGCAGATGACTTACAATAAGACAGGTTTAACCAAACGTATGCGAGTTGGCAATACTGTGATTTTGTGGTACCCTTCAAAATATGACTGTTATAGCTAAGGCATCACAATATTTTTTCTGTTAAAAGTTCGTTTCAATTTTCTAACTTGAACCTAAAGCAAATGTACTAAATTTAATACAAATCATTGCCCTTTATATTATGTCCTGGTAAATAGTTGTCAGAATCTGAGATTAGTTTTGACGGTAATTTGGAATATAAAACTTTGGGGTATGGGGTAAGTTGTGGCCCTATTTCATGAAAACTATACAAGATATTGCATATTGCAATACATTATTCTAAAGCAGAGTAAATTACCTTTCTAATGATTGCCAACTTGCTACGTTATGTTAAAAGGTAAGCTCAGTAGACGACTTACAAGAAGACAGGTTTAACAAAAATGTGTGCGAGTTGGCAATACTGTGATTTTGCAGTACCATTCAAAATATGACCGTTACAGCTACAGCATCTGGATATTTTTCTGTTAAAGGTTTATTTCAAGTTTCTAACATTTACCTATATCAAATAAAATATATTTTATACAAAGCATTGCCCTTTGTATAATGTCTAGGTAAATAATTGGAAGAACTTAAGATTAATTTTGACAATAATTTGCGACATAAAACTTTGGGGTATGGGGTAAGTTTTGATCTTATTTCATGAAAACTATAGAAGATATTGCATATTGCAACATATCATTTTAAAGAAGAGTAAATCAACTTTCTAATGGTACCCCATTTGCCTCGTTATGTTCAAAACAAGCTCAGCAGAAGACTTACAAAAAGATAGGTTTAACAAAATCGAAAGCGAGTCAGTAATACTGTGATTTTTCGGTACCCTTCAAAATATGACTGTTACAGCTACAGGATCCCAATATTTTTCTGTTAAAAGTTTATTCCAAGTTTCTAACATTTACCTGTAGCAAATAAAACAAAATTAATACACAGCATTGCCTTTTGTATTATGTATAGGTAAATAATTGGTGGAATTTAGATTAGTTTTGACAGTAATTTGATACATAAAACTTTGGGGTATGGGGTAAATTACTGCCCTATATCATGAAAACTATAGAAGATATTGCATATTGCTATATACCATTTTCAAGAAGAATAAATCACCTTTCTAATGATACCCCATATGTTAGGTCACGTTAAATAGTAAGCTTAGCAGATCACATACAAGAAGACAGGTTTGACAAAAATCCATGTGGGTCACAAAATCGTGATTTTGTGGTACCCTTCAAAACATGACCGTAACAGCTATTGAGTCCCTATATTTTGTCTGTTAAAACCCCATTTCTTATTCTAGGGATCCCAAGGCTTCTGAAAATTACAGGTTTGTTATCCTGTTGGGTTGGGAGGGGGGGGAGGTGCACGTAGACGCCCCCTCTAGCCTCGGCCTAATGGATTGTTAGTAATGCTTGCTGTATAAGGTAAGACAAGGAGGCATAGACAATTTTCCAAATACGTCTTATCAAAATTATTTTATAGAAAAATATTTAAAAATTGAATTATAAAAATAGACAGTCGTAAATAATCTATTTACTTGAAGGAGAAAATGGCAATATGACTATGTGTGCACGTTTTAAAGTCTTGATTTAAGGCTGTGCATTAGTTCATTATATAACAATAAAATGCCCATTCACGATATACCAATGTAGCAAAACTTGTTATTTTAGTGACTAGAGATAATAATGCATGGTAAATACCCAATTTTGACATTTATTTTCTTCTTCAGCACATTGCAATAGTAAATAACATCCATAAATCTGTTTGATTTGCTTCATAAGGAGGAAACAATAATTATCGTATTTTCTTCCGGTTAAAAATACTGAATTACCAGAAAAAATCGATTTAAATTGATCCAATTCTATGACGTCATATTTTTTTACTAAAACCTTATGCATTTTAGAAAGACCAGTATCTAAGCTTTTTAAAACTTTAAGATATATGGCATTTCAAGCCAGTTTACTTCATCAAGGAAAGAATGTTGTACCCCTACCCCTAGCTTTTGCACACCCCATACAGATACACGCAATTCAAAATTGACTCCAGAGAAGTAGTGTAAAGTTAAATATCTAATGTTAACACATTTTGTCTTGTTTGATATGTGGGAATAAATAATTCAAACACAAAAAGCTGTCAAAATTTTGCTCAATAAAAAGTAAATCAAAATTGTTACATGGTATTTTGGGTAAAAAATTTCAAAATTGTCAAAAAAATTCATTTTAAAGTCATTCTACTCCATGTACACAAATTCATTTTGCTAAAATTGGTGTTTTTCATAAAGAGCAGAATCTGAGCTTTCCAAAAATGTATGGTTTGTGCTACTTCATGCTAGTTTATTTAATGTAGGGGAGGATATAGTACCCCCTATCCCTACCCATTTTTCGCCATTTTTTGCGGTACATGCAAATAAAAAACCAGCCCAGATAGGTAGTGCATCCCAAAATATCCAATGTTAACATATTTTTTCTTGTTCAGCAGGTCCTAAAGAAAAAAAAATACCCATGTAGTAGGGATGTGGGGGAGGTGCACGGTGGGCCCCTCCAGCCCACGGACTATTATTTGTATCGATCATTTAGAAGAATTTCAAGCTCAAAATGTGAAAAAATCAAAAGCGTTCCACTTTCAAAGTTCTCTTCGTTTGGCTATCTATGGCTACGAATGTGTGAGCGATCGCAAGCAGAGTTCAAGCCCTCCGACGTTCCTCTTACGTCATCCTTGATAAACAAGTAAACAATAGTTTAGCCAATCAAAATGGAGGGTGTGGCGGCGTTGACCAATGAAAAGTGAAATCTGGTTCGATGCCTCATTACAGTGATTTCAATGTTCTATAATTCCGCAGGGTCGCCCTGAAGCTTTGACAGATAAGTAGTACGCACGACTAATCGTCGATTCTCTCGATAAATGATGCAAATAACAGACAGAACATATGTAATAATAACAGAACCCCGTGTATTCGGCTGTCCTTTCACTCGCTTCGCTCGTGAAAGGACTGCCGCCGAATACACCGCAGCACTCGTGCAAATACCGCTAGTACGGCGCGCTTGCACTCACAGGCCATGGGGTTGTGTCATAGTCCTACTGACTCGGCAAAAAAAACGAAAAGCAAAGTTTGCTGATTCCACCAGAATTCGCATAGGTGACTAGCACAGATAGGTGCGGTTGATACATAGTGTGCATAGTGGCCACCGCGTGGTATGCGCGCATACCACACGCGGCGGCCGCTATGTATCGAACCACGCGTAACTGTGTGGCAGACGACAAAATGTAGTCATCAGAGACAACTAATATTTTACACGTAAAAACTGATATCTATGTGGTATTGTTTAAAAATTTAATACAACTGATTGAGAATAATGAAAACGACAAAAATTAAGGAGAAGTTTTA
>LD355242.1:176703-187644 GCA_001465055.1 Ptychodera flava | reverse complement strand
AATCGCTGACCACATGAAGAATTCAGTGAGTGGGTTCAGAAATCGCTGACCACATGAAGAATTCAGCGAGTGGGTTCAGAAATCGCTGACCATTTGAATGTATTGAGTGGGTTCAGAAATCGCTGACCACGTGAAGGATGCAGTAAGTGGGTTCAGATATCGGTAACCACTTGAATAATTCAGTGAGTGGGTTCAGATCAAGGGTCATATAATAATATTTGGTTCTTATATAAAATTTGTAATAATATTTGGTTCATATATAAAATTTGAATTCAGTGCTCCGCCTCAGTGCCCAGTTGACATCATCAAAATGGACATGTTTGCCCCTACCGCCAGCGGGGCACTTTACTTTGATGGTTCGAATTGCGAGAGTGAAGGGAACGAGGTCTGGAAAGCGAGACTGACGCAGAGGGTGAATGTCAACCGACCTGGGGTTCAAACGTTACAGTGTTTGCTCCCCGATCTTTAGTTGAGACTTCGTGAATCTTTCTCTCTGGCCCGTACTTCGCTATAAAGTTCAACTTGTTGTGCTTCTGGTACTTTTACCTTGTTATTTTGGACCATCTGGCGACGTTTTAGAATGTCGTCACCCCTGTAATAGCCATTTCTCAGCGCAGCCACGTTGAAGACGATCATCTGTCTGTGTCGTGGCTATCGAAAATCGCGATGAATGCAGTGACAGTTGTGACGTGGACTAGATTTTTTGGACATTTACACAGCTAAAAGGACTTAATCAATACTGAAACGTTGCATTGTACAGTATAAGTGATCAATAGGCCAAAATACACGTACAGAACATATACAGAGCCTTGGCTAATGCTGATACGGCACCGCGTATGACGACTTTCGCTACTGCGTTCAAAAATCTGTATTTGTGACGTGTTGGCACTTATTTTGTAATTTTTTACATGGCAAAATAATGTGTTCTTCATTTAACTGGAAGAAGAGCAGTTTATTTAGCTAAAATGAGGTTAATGATGGCAAGAAACGTCCCGCTTGTCAATAGCCATTTTTGTCTATTGACAGGCGCCTGTCAATAGACACTCCGTAATGTAATATCTTACCTGTGACACACTGGACATTGTCTCTTTCTGCTATGACCCTGGTCAACTCTCCTGTTCCACATCCGATATCTAACACGATATCACCATCCTCCCAGTCATTTTCCCATAAAGATAGCAACCGTAAACCAGCACGATGTTGTCTCCCCCTGTGGCTCGAATAAAATTCCCAACTGGTGTCATTCATGTTAAATATTTGTTGAGAACATCTTACTGCTAGATATGGAAGACCAGTCACGACATGAGACAGGCGACCTTTGACTTCAAAACTGCCACAGACTACCTGCGACTTCAAAACTCCGACAGATTACCTGCGACTTCAAACTTGCGACAGGCGACCTGCGACTTCAAAACTGCGCAATATGAGGCGAGCAAACTACAAATACCCGCCCTTGTGGACCCTATCCTAGCCTAGCCGAACCCTCTAGGTTAGCCATAGAAAATGGTGAGCTTGAAAGCTGTATTTATATCTAATGTAGACAGATTGACTTTTTGAATAATTTGTACGGTATACCCATATACGTCCCTGTCACAGTATATTAGGAAGGATAGCCCAGAACAACTTGAATGAAATTAATTACACGCACTTAAGGGGAAGACCATTTGATTTCTGGGGGAACGGGAGGATGGGGGGGGGAATTGTCGGCAGGCGACGAAGAAAAAAATGATCCAGTAGGCCCTGATGTCTTGAGAAAATATTGATCATAGCACACCAAAGGAAAAAATGTCACAAAATTTTGGAATATAGCTCAATATAGATTACAAAATGATTGCTCATGTACTGGCCAATAGACTGCAGTGCTGAAACGTGTACTGCCATCACATACACAGAGATCAAAGGTTATTTACCTGGCCCTGACATTAGCGAAAGTGTCCGAATCATTGATGACATTTTCTTCATTTTACAAAACACTTGAAATAGAAATGTTATGCTCTTTTTGTCGACTACGACAAAGCTTTGGACACTGTTAACTGGAAATTCATTCAACAAGTTTTGGAATATGTAAGTCTTGGCGTATCTTTTCGACAATGGGTGAATATGCTCTATACTGTATAATTTATAAAGGGCATTGTAGTGCTTTCTTCAATTTACAGCGCGATGTGCGGCAAGGTTGCCCGATATCCGCTCCTGTGTTTCTACTTGCAATCGAACCTCTTGCATGTAACATAAGGCAAACAAGTGACATCACAGGCATCCGTATACCCTTTAAAAGATCGGCTCATTATCAGAGAAGGAAACAAAGATACCACTCTATGCTGATGACACAACGCTGTTTCTTCAAGACTTACACTAAATCTACTTAAGTCTACAAGTAATGGAAAATTTTGCAAATGCAGCGGCTTGGAGATGAATAAAAAATATCTGAAGGTGTGTGGCTGGGAGCCTGCCAAGGCTCAAAGGAAAACATCAGCAACTTCAAGTGGACAACAGAACCTGTCAAAGCATTCGGTGTCTATTTCGGATATGATGAAGCAACATGCAAGCAGCTGAATTGGGACAGTAAAGTGGCTAAATAAGAATCTGTTTTTGATGAGTTTAAATCCAGAAACTGAACATTGTATGGTAGAATTGTCATTACACAGTCATTAGCCCTGTCATAAGTGCTTTATTTATAGCCGCCTGTATTACTATTAATACCCGATGATGTAATCAATGCAGTGCAAAACCTGCTTTTCAATTTTGTGCGGAAATTCAGAAAATAGGTGGCCTATTAAAAACATAGGTGCAAACAAAGCTACAACAGGTGTTAAATACCCCAACTTCAAAGCAAAGTGGAAGCACTTAAGATAATTTGGGTGAAACGAATTCTTAAAGCGAAAAATGAAAGCTGGTCACACATTACATTGTATTACATGTATGTATCGCTTCCGAAAACCACTACGTTATTTCATCAATGTCAGAGGTCACAAAACTTTGTAGATCACATTGAGAGTTTACTATCCTTTGGAAGCAAGTTTTGAAATCATGGTTAATAACAAAGCGTTATATATATAACCGAAGAAAAAGCTTCTGTAAAATGGTCAACGTTTTTGAATATCTTCTTTGTAGACAGTGGATGTAATAACCTTTTTATTTCAGCAAGAGCGAAAAAGTCTTCCTACAGAAATTATCATGTAAACAATTGTGTACGATTTTAACCCTAGACGTCGACCACACCTGTCTTTAAAAATCTGTCAAAAGTAGTGTCACAGAATACAGGTTTAACTTGAAGATTTCAATCTCAAAGCATGTTGGAGTCTAACAAAATCACTAACAAAAGAGTTAAAATAAATAGAATTTAGTTGGAAATGTTTGTCACGGATCACTCCGTGTAATAAATTTCTCAACTTTTGGAACAAAAGAACATCTATAGATTGTAAAGTTTGTAAGGAGAGAGATACCCTCGAACACAATTTTTTTACAATACCAAATTGCTAAAGTTGTCTGGAATAATATAGAATGTATCCTTAGTAAACTTATGAAATCGCCTCTGTATATTAATGAAAAACACATTATACAGTATTGTTGTCTAAATAATTTTTCTCCAGACGATGAAAACTTTGTTAATTTTCTTATACTGATCGGTAAATGGACTATGCACAAATATTGGCAAATGGAGAAAAATATTTCAATTGGTGGTCTACTTGCAGAAAGAAATACAGGTTTTACTCTGAAATGCACAATTATCCACTGAAATTCATACAGTCATATTATAAATGTAATTAACTTTCTATTTGGAAACTTAAACTTGATGTTAAATGCAAATGCCTGTTTTCGACGTATGCATTTTAAACACGATTGGAACTAATTTGGGATAATTGGATTTTCATTTTTTTTCAAATTTCTCAAAAGTGTTAGGTCCCTTATAGCTGCATGCTGCAATATTGCAAATTACTCATGAAAACAAATGTGTATCATAAAAGAAAAGCAGATGAGATTACATGTTTAGATGAAATCGACATTACTTCACCATCCAATTTCCCCAAAGTAGTTCCAATCGTGTTTTCAATAAAAGATAAAAAAATCGGGAAATCTGACTCTCTTATTCTCTGAATGTGTGCCAACTTTGGCGGCGCTAACATTTCAAAATACATGGAGAAGGCCATTTATTATATTGCTGCTATAAACACACAATAAAAATTGGGCCTAGACTCATTCCACAAAGGCTTTTGTTGAAGGCAACGTCCTGGCAAACAAACTCCATGGTTTATGTTGCAATACACATGGTCATAATCAAAACTTAAATAGAGATTTTTTCGATGGACTTGCTCAGTGTGATGAAAATTTAAAACAAACGACAGAATTCATTACACTACTTATAAACAGGAGATATTATTATTTTACAATCCTTTGTTTTACACAATCTAAAGATCTGTCCTTTTGTTTAATTTCATTTGTCCTGTGCTCACAATACTATTCGTTATTTTAAAATGTGCAGTTGTTAGCCAGTGACATGTAATAAACTCAAGAACCGCGGCGAGTCGTGTATTCTGGAGCCGGCCGTGTATTCTGGAATTTGTTAGGACTTACCGTTAAGTAAGCGTTTTACCATAATTTTTAATTTGAAGATACCATTGCAAGTGATTTATTCGTCTTCATCTGGACCTGAAATGGGGGCAATGTTAGGCAAAACATTGAACATGTCATGTAAAAATAGCTTGATGTGTAAATTGACAGTTATCGTTTGATTAACATGCAAATTAGCCTTCTACTTTTTTGGTGACAATAGATAATTTTGCAGAAATTTATGCCGGAAATCAAGGCCAGGCCTTGAACTTGTCATCATTGAAACACTCCCTTCGTACCATTCTGTGAATTACAGGAAAGTGCAAAGAAACATAAGAAGACACCCAGGCTACACTGTAGGTGAACAAAATTTACAAATGGATATGAAGTTGGTGGATCATTAAAGGTATACTGTCACCTGTTCCAATTTTGCCACAATTACCACGGAAAGGGACAATCTAATCAATCACAAATTTTAAGCGGGTGGTCGCTTTTTTAAAACAGCGCGCTCACATGGGCATTGTGAATACCAAGGAACGCCCTTTGACCATGGGCATGTTTAGATTACAGGTGACTGTATACCTTTAAGGAAGGTTGATTTTAATAGAAACTCTCCCTATGCAGAAGTCGTACCATATAATGTTAAAACGTTTTTGAATTGCCGGATAATGTAAAGTGCCTCCTTGCAAACTTCAGATGTGCTATTGTCGATGGGGAGACATTCTCTGCGGAGAAATATGTCAAAAAACCAAATTCACAACAGCTCCAAAAGTTCATATTGTTTCAAGTGATAGGTGAGATATAATGTAAAAGGATAAAACAAAATATGTGCTGTGATTTACTGGCACAGAAGAAGTTGCACTATGGCAGTGCAAACAAAAATGAGGTTAAACACATTATAACACCTAATTTTCTGAGTCTATTTAAGCATATGGATGTGTTTTATCAGCTGCCCTAAAACACAATGTAATTTACATATTAGAATAATTCTATAATCACATTGTTGATACTGCGTTGTTTACACCAGCGACTGATGGATAAGGCTGTACCAATTATCAATTATTTCACTGTCACTTCTCAGGCATTCATTCAAACTCAGCATTGAGACAAGAATACACCATGATTACATTAAAAGCCTATTAGATGGTTTCACAAGACAATCAAATGGCGTCTATGTGGAACTTCTGTGTGTTTATTCCATGACTGGAGGAAGTCATTGCTGTAGGCCTTCTCCAGCTACCTTCAGATGTCAGGATAGGAACTTCCAAAGGCCTTCAATTTACCTATTTATCTCAGCTGTAACTTTTAGCCATTTTCCCCATTGTTTTCGTTCATCGTAGTCTGTTGTTTCATGTGTGCATCCTCGAGCATGGTAAAATGCCGGATATTTAGCTTATCAGCACAGCCTGCATGTGCATAATCAGCATTGTTATTGTGAAGATTTAATTTCAGGTCCAGACTAGAATTCATCAGGCAGAATTCATTTGAGCAATAACAGCGGCTTGTTATATACACACAGAATATTTTAACAAGCTTGACACTGGGAATTTCAACATGATATGAGAAGTAGAACACATTAAGAGTGAGCAATACACATAACAAAAGTAGTAAACAGCCAAGTATATACCTCATTTCTTTTAGATCAATCCAGCTGGGTCAGCCTTTAAAATTCACCAAATCTTGTGTGTGGATGCAAACATGTCAACTTCAGTTAAACTCATTTCTCAGTATGCCTTAAAATAATTGAACTGCATGTGCCCATAAGTGAGCCTACAGCATATGTAGAAAATACAACTATTTTGCTAGATCTAAGTGGTCATAGAGTTCTACTTACAATTGTCAATATTCTCTTTGTACATATGGGTACACAAACTAGTAGGCAAGATGGCATAATGCACATTCCATTTGAATGTAAGTATTCCTTATTCTAGAAAGAATTAATGTCTTTGAAATTGCTGCCTTTCAATCAGAATTACGTTTGAAATGATGAAAAATTCTGAAGTTATTAGGTGGAGAAAAAAATGCAACATGATCATGGGATAATCTACCTTAAGTTTAAGTGTATTAGAACATGACTCATTATTTTACAGATAGCCTAGTATCTTACCGTACTCGTTTTCTCCACTCGCTCACAGAACACATAATACCAGGAGACAAATAATAGTCTTTACTTTCCACTTTATTCATCTACTACCTTGTACTGACATTTTGATACAAGTTGTCATCAGACCATGCAATCAGAGATATTTCTTTTACATGTAGTAGTTGACTCGGAGACACATGTAGTGGTGAGGCAAACGTGATATAGCGATGTCTTGTCATCAGATCTGCTAAATGCTAAATGCTTGTATGATCAACACATTACCAATAATATCCACTCATTGATTATCTACAGGACAAGTAGTTATGCAACCAAATATCTGCCTGTGGAAAAAATTGCATGTTATATCAATTTTGCCTTCAAGTCAAAAACCAAATCAAAAGGTATCTGGAACTAGAACGACCCCACTCTGAAACTTCGGGTACCGTAATGAAAAGTGCCTCACCTGGCTGTGCCTGACTCTGATTATGAGAACTACATAGTGGTTTCATTCTGCCTTTGTTCACTGTTGTTTTCGGCTGCTGAAGGTTGGTAACAATGATCTATTTTACGGCATTTTCATAGTACTGTTAGTATGTAAGAACTTTAAGAAATAATTGGATTCATACAGAGACACCTCATGACATCGGTAGACTCTGAGATGGACAGACATTCTCACTTACGTCATGACTCTACCGGCACTATGAATAAAATTGAAGCGATCGAAAATAGAATTGATGAATGGAATAATTTTATCCCTTACTATGGAGACTTTGACGATGGATTGGCTTTAACGATCTTTACAATGAGAGAGAGGAAAACTTCAGTCAGAAGCAAAACTTACGCCCCCACTCAAAACAAGAATATTTTCTTTTTCTAACACGATTGGAACTAATTTGCGATAATTGGATGGTGAGGTAATGTCTTTTAAATCTGCAAATGTACTCTCATTTGCTTTCCTTTTTAAGTTACACACTTGTTTTTAAGAGCAATTCGTAATATTGCAACAATCAGCCAAAGAGCACCTAACACTTTTGAGAAATTTTAAAAACATGAAAATCCAATTATCCCAAATTAGTTCCAATCGTGTTTATTCTTTTCTTTTTATTTTATTCTCGTCAACAGCGCCAGCTATAGCAGCTACTTACAGACAAGTCAAAATATGAAATATAAAATATACATCTATTAAAAGACAAAATTGCAAATGAAGAAACTACATAAAAGAAACATACGACAGAAAGATTAAAATCTTTGAGAAATAATTGGATTCATATAGAGACGCCTCGTGATAGCGATTTGCCTTGGCAAAATATGGTCTACATATTTGTTAAAAGAAAGTTTTGTGTCAATTACGATGCCAAGGTTCTTCTGTTGATTAAGTCTGGCAAGAGTTTTGTTACCAATGTGATAGTCGTACACAATGGGATTCTTTTTTCAAAGAAATCGTCGTTGTCCGACATTTGTCAAATGCCCATCAAATTCCCAGAAAAACCCCCAAACTTTACAGTGCTCATGAAAAATATCAACATGGTGATAACCGGACTCCAAATCCCAAGTAAAAAGTAATAGTTAGTGTTAAACATTTGAGCAAGTGTTGTGAGATCTTCATAAGATTTTTTTTTTTCTAAACATTTATTGATATACCTGAGGTCTAGAACTAACCTAAGCTTTTTGCCCTCTGTAACAGAAAAAGGGTTGACACAGAAAGAGGAGACGAATGCTCTGATATACAACCATTTTCAAGTAATTCCAAATATCCTTGCTCACAAAACTAGAATGCTTCTTGCATGACAAATTACTACTTAGAAAAATTGGAGGTGATTAAACGAATGGTAAGCGGTAACCGGAAGAAATAATGGACTGAATAAAGGGCGGACAATTTAGCAGAGTTTTCCAAAATTCCGTGAGCGACGCAAATTACCTAGTACAGAATTGCTTGAAATATGTGGTTCACAGGCCTTAGAAAATTGCAACAGTAAGCCAGAGTCAAGTCAAAATCAAGTTCATGAGACTGTTGAGGACTAGGTTGAGTCTTGAGATGAGCGGCTGGAATTTTGCACGGTTGGTTGCCTACCAGAGGTTGGTGAAGTACATCTGTTCTGCAAATGCCCCCACTGCCCGCAATGAAAGCCTGGACCAATCCGAAAGCTGGAATCTGAAGAACTGGACGAAGATGGACGTATGTAGCCGGTTACCAGTTGTAAGAAGCTTTGTGACTGATTGTTGGCATGGATGTTCTGACGCTGCTGAGACAGAGACATGCTCATGGGAAAAAGAATAAGACTGCCTAGTTGAAAGGGAACGCAGTTTCTTCTTAATTTTTGTTCTGCTCTCCCGCGTTGCATTCGTTTCTCATCATCCGTATCAGATGCTAATTCGTCAGACATATATTCGTTGACAGTGTCCCAGACAACTTCGCTTTTGTCCGCCAATTTATTTAATACGATGAGTAACGATACCAATACCTTGTTTCACGGACTCCTTTGCTTTTTCCATGGCCCCTTTCGAGAGTGCATCCAAAGAGACTTCTAAATGGTCTAACACTTTCTCCTTGTGCTCAAACTGTTGCTTGTTGCCTGGTTTACGGAATTCGTAAGTGTCACCTTTCGCCTTCTTGGCAGCGTTGTGAATGGCCTCGGAGTTGTCCAAGGAGCTCCCGCTTGAACTGTGCAAGTTTGCTTTCCACAACTGTGGAGCTGGAACCAGTAATGTTGGTCAGTAACGATGCTACACCAGGTGGCATAGGAGTCGGCTCACCAGTATCTTGGTTCTCTGCAGTGCTTCCTTGTGTTGACATCGTGGAGTTTCGACTGAAACTGAAGACAAAAGAGCATTACACCAATATATACGCATTCAATGCAAACGTCAATCAAAGGAATTCACTTATGTATCGAATAGAGAGTAATTATATGCCAATCATCGAAACACACATTCATAATTCATCAACGTCGTTTTCCCCAAAAGGCATCTGGCCACAGCCGCCTCTACCGGACTTTGAATTTTCTTGTTTGTGCTCATATCACATTTCCACACTCCTTTCATAGCGCATAGCTTTCATGATTTCAAAGCGTTGTCACTCTGGGTTTTTTAGAATTTTAACTACTTAACATTGACGATTGTCATAGTTTGACAGCCCTTGTTGCTGGTTAGATATTGTTTTAGGTTTATTTGTCCCAAGCACCTGTTTTCTGTCTGTCTGTCTGTCTGTCTGTCTGTCTGTCTGTCTGTCTCTCTCTCTCTCTCTCTCTCTCTCTCTCTCTCCGGCAGTTGCTACTCCTAAGTGTCGTGCTTTGTGCCATGTTAAGAGTTTATACTTCAATTAATAAAGCTCTGTCTTACCTGCCAATCTTGTTTCTATGTTACATACTGTAAATTACAATGACTACCATTGTGGAGCAACGCCATTGACATTATTGCAAATTTCTCAAGATGATTAAAAATACATATATTTAGATCGCAAATATCTAGACACATCCACAATGCCGATTGAACGGCTTAAAATGTTAGCTAAATTCTCCTACACATAAGTGCAGACGCCTACAATGTTGGTCATTATATAAGCGCAATGCTTGGAACGAACTGAAAATGTGAAAGACAGTATACTCAATGACAACAAAATTTACTGGAAATGCCTAAAATAATCAGATAAATGACTTTTACATAATTGCAAATACCTGTAGTAATACAAGAAATGTTAAAATATTGTTGCTGATTCTTAAAATCATCATGTAAATACCTCCAACATTTTGTAAACTGGTAAAGTAATTGAAGGAAAAGTTCAGGAAAACCATTTGCCATTCCTAACTTTTGAAGAATATTCCATGCAACATAGTTTCATCAAAACACAAAATATATGAGTCACTTTTGGAAACACACTTTTTCCTAACGTTAGTGAGTTTCGACATTTTACCTTGTTGAAGCGCCATCTAGTGGCCTTCCATTGTGCGTGCTGCCATTTGATGACGTAGTAACTTCGTTATTGTATCACTAAGTTAGGGAGTCTTGCTAGGGAGTTCCTCCCATGAGCTACGCCAAAGCGATAGTGCACAGACCCTAATACATGTACATGCTTAAAAATTGTGTTTCCTGTAACATGTACTTCATAATGGAAAATAGAAAAATTAAACGAACCTTGTAAAGGTGAAGTTTGATAGAAATTCTACCGAGTTATCTATAGCGCTGAAGGGATTACGTGAGATAGCATTGCTCCTGCGTGGCTTCAGTCTTCAACAGTCGAATGAGCACATCAGCAAATTGGTTTCATCCTAAAACCAAAGTTCCAAATGAATACTACCATAACATAAACACACAAG
>LD355242.1:161072-174759 GCA_001465055.1 Ptychodera flava | reverse complement strand
TACACTGAAGTTTTTATAGGAGGTTAGAATTTTGCTTGTGTATTCCTTCCCAAAGCAAAACGACCTATTTTTAGACTCGGCCGGAGGATGAGAACACGTGAGTGCCATGGTGATAATTTTGACATCGATGAATAAATGTATGTCTGTCGCTATGTTTTCGTTTTCAAAAAATGTAATCTTTATTGAAATCAGTGAACTGGAATAAAAGTTGTGGAACACTGTCTCAGATTTCTTTTCCTTTGAGTTTTTTATACGAAAAAAATCTGAAAAAAATACTCCCCAAGTGCCACCAAATAACACCATTTTAACCTCTGTTTTTCAAAAGCTCCAACGACAGGAGGGGGGACACCCCCCTCCTGACCTTCCCCCGCGACCGCTTACGCGGTCGCTTGTGGTGCTTCGCACCACGTCTTCGCCCTCTTGTAAAAAAATCCTGGGGAGAACACTGCGTACTACGTACGTACAATATCTAAAATAGGAAATAACCCGTTCAATGTCAAAACATACGCGACCCCGGTCTAGAGTCGAGAAAAACGTACCTGAAGTATATACAAAAATACATCGGCCACACAACGTGGAGCCGAGGGCGAAGACGTCTTCCGCCACGCAAAATCAGCAACGCACTGAAGCCACGCAGGCGCAATGCTATCTCACGTGATCCCGAAGTGCGGGATAACGAGGTAGAATGAAGTAGTGATATCGAAATCGTGCACGATTTTTAACTTCATTTCTAAACCCCGTGAGATGGATTTTTAGTGAAAAGGTGAGGATCCGGGCGATGTAGACAAACGTGGATTGGTTTGCAGACAATATGCAATCTGTTTCTGCTGATGTGCAGCGTGCTCGGAAGGTTATTTCTGATTTATCGATTGTCACT
Organism: Ptychodera flava; assembly: GCA_001465055.1. Taxonomy (NCBI): domain Eukaryota; kingdom Metazoa; phylum Hemichordata; class Enteropneusta; family Ptychoderidae; genus Ptychodera; species Ptychodera flava. The sequence goes on along the minus strand of LD355242.1, from coordinate 173,882 downwards.
ATAAACATCAACTTAGGGAGTATTTTTGTATTATTTTATTATGACGGTAAGATTCAGCCACCCAATTGAATATCAGCTTCCGAGAAGCTGCACATCAGCATATCTGTTTCAGTTCTTACCTTCCAATACTATGCTTACAGTCCTTAGCGGATGGACTTTGTTCGGTTGCTAGCCGAGCACTGGGCAGGTTACATGGAAGGTCATCGACACAGGCACACAGTTTTCCCTTTTTCAACGATTAAGTAAAAAAAGTTACGGTGGATTTTTTTTGCGATTAACTCAAGGGGACTTTGGTATATAAAAATAGTCGGATGTAGTATTGGCCAGCCAAGTATGTTAGTTGTGTGTAGATGTAGTTACTAGTTACGGGTAGTGTATTTTCTCTTTGAATGATTGACAGGCACGTACTTTTACTTTAAAGGCTCCTTCGGTATCAGTACAGAAAGTTCCTGTTTGTCATCATGGGCAACTCTTCAAACCAATCTTTAAGGATCCGATCACATAAACCATAACAGCTTGAAATGGCTGCGTCGGAAATCACCTTTCAAGTGCCCGCATTATTTCCGTCAACATCTTTGGGAAACGGATGTGTATCCAACAGGAAGGAATAGCTGCAAAGATATCCAATCATAAAGATATAACGGGCCACACATACGGAGAAACAAAATATCTGTTACATAACTTTGCCACAGTTTCAATCAGGACGTTTCAGCCCTGCCTTGAAAACGTGTCAATCGGAAGAGAATCCTAAAAAATAAATGAGATCATATTTATTTGCCAGGACGCCCAGTCTATCTAATAACTGATAAGACTCTTGAACATCATACAGCCTCCCAGTTTCTCTATGATGATTTGTTACGTAGTATTATGTCGTGACCAGGTGGACAAGTTTTTCACCTTTAATTTGCCTTTCATAATATTACGTGACCAGGTGTGTTATTCATTTTCAGCTCGCTTGCTGCCACATCGCTGTGTTCTTCTTCTATCATTTCTGTGATCAACGGAAGTCAAGGTCACTTGACTATATCACTATGATCACCACACTGCAGAATAAGAGAGTCTGATATCGTCGGCATGCTTTGAAATGGACATCACTGTCATGGATTCTCGATCCTTAACTTTTTGTGCAATGAGAATGGAAAGTTTTTTTGTGTACATAGATGATTGATCGTTATTAGTTTTTTTGTCAAAACACACTTTGGCATACACTCCAGACACTAGTGACATAAGAGAGAATGCATTAAATTAAAATTTTATTGCAGAGTTCAGAAGATTTGTTATAAATAAAAAACAGTTGCAATGAGATAGAATTGTGAAATCATTGTATCTCCTTTTTCATTACCATAATCATTGCAAATGCATGAAGAAGCTCTTTTGCAGATGGTCTGAGACCAGGTGTGGGACACACAGACAAATTCTTCAGTGTCCCCTCTTGTTCCATCATCTTCCTTTGTTGAGTGTAGAGTTTCATTTCAACGTTGGCCGATTTTTTTTTTGTCGATACCGTGGTAGATTTTCGTTGGCTTCATGCACATCATGTAACCTAGACTCGTCCAGTACAGACTGATATGGAGTCAGGCCGGTGAACAAAGTGGCAAGAACCATGCCGACACTCCAAATGTCTTCTGTGAATGACGTAATGCCTTTATCAAAGACGGCTTCTGGTGAAATGTACGGGAGACTTCCAATTCCACGTTTTGTAGAAGCGTTTTCAATGGGAGCAGAATTTCTAAACCTAATCAATTTCAAGGCTGAGGTGTTCTTGTCAATCTGCGGAGAAAAGACAACAATTTTAAAATCGTACTCATGATAAGGAAAGGAATGCAAATCTGGAGTGATAGTAAAAAGATTCAAAATTCATTTCCTTTTGAATTCCGGTTATTTTCCCATCTACCCTTTCTAATTTGTAGTTGTGGAAACGCAGCTATCTGTGGCGCGCTAGCGTGCATTTATGGAGGTCATCAAAAGGTCAATCCCGTCATAGACGCACGCTACCCCGCCACAGGCAGCTGCGTTTCCACAGCTATCGAATTTGATGCATATTGTCCCCATGTACACTTCAACGTGTACAGAAATGACGTCAATCGGTTTGAATAATGAGGTACTATCTAGATGCTATAGCATGACTCCTTTATGGAGCAAATAGAAATGAGAGAGAGAGAGAGAGAGAGAGAGAGAGAGAGAGAGAGAGATGCTACATTTCTTAAGACATGCAGTCTTACTTACAATGATAGAATCAAAACAGATATTCTGATGGATAATTCCCAGGCCGTGAATTCTGAATACCGCACTACAAAGTTGTAGGGCAACGTACACTTTATCACAGGAAGGCATTTTCTCTTGAAATGGAAAGATCAGTCTGGTATGAAAGTCGAAGAGGTAGGAACGTCGAATGTCATGAAATGCTGAAGAAAAAAACAGTCAGGGCCCGGATTTTACATCTTGATTTGATGACCGGTAATGCTTTTTGGATGTACAAATAATTTCCAGTAAATTTTAAGCCCAATTGTATTCGAAGTATTCAATATCTCCCGTAAACTACAGCAGAACAGTGAATAATAATATACCTGTACATTTGTAGGCATGTCACGAATAAATAGGTGTGTCGGTCTGACAAAATTCCAATGATTGCACGAATTATATTCACTGATTGTATATTTGTGTCATTACCTTACTTAACTGACCACTGCATCTCAATGATTCAAAGTCTTCACCATAAACCATGTCCTGTGCAATACCGTAACCGTCATCAAGACGTGTTACTCCGTGTATGATTGGAAAGTTGTTGTAGCCGGACAGTTTTCTGGAATACAAACGAAAGGAACGTAATTTTATATTATGGATTAAATTAAATTAGGTGTTTAATCATCCTTGCTTTGAATTCAATGGTACTTTAAGGTGTTACCGCTTGCCACATACACTTTAATGCAGAGAATTGCAGGCATCTCATGCCGATACGAGTATGCTCTTCAGGGGTAATTTGATGCAGTCTCGTGATTTGACGTGATGTGTTGATGTGATGTGTTGATGTGATGTGGCGTGGTGTGGTGTGATGTGATGTGATGTGATGTGGTGTGGTGTGATGTGATGTGGTGTGGTGTGATGTAATGTGATGTGGTGTGATGTGATGTGATGTGGTTTGATGTAGTGTAGTTGGCGTAGTGTATTATGGTATGATACGGTACCTTTTAGAACCATAACTTACCGCACCTCAACAAAATACATAATATTATTTGAATACACACAACGTAACGTTCTCATCTCAGAATTTCGCCATTACGATTCAGTGATGCAGGGTCTATTAGTCTCACAGCAAACTTGTTGTCGTCTGGAATGGTGCCATCAAGTTTAGAGAAACCCATGCCATCGATCACTTCATACTTCGTGAGGGTTTACACGTGACCATTGGCAATCCTGTAATTCAAAATAATAAAAGAATGAGAAAAAACAATAGCAACGGTTAAAATTATTGTTATTTATATAAATCAAGTCTGGAAAGGATCAATTAACAAGCAGTGAAGCAGTGAACTTAGTGAATTAGGAAGTTAGAGATTACTGTAAAGAAGTCGACCCAAGGCTTTAAGGGAGGATTGATTTAACAGCTTTTCTAAAGAGACGTACTCGGCCAATTCACCGAATCTAGGATGCGGCCAATGTCGTGCATACATTGCCTAAGGCGATGGTAGAACATATTTTTCTTTCATGAATATGACTTTGTTGTGTGTACAGGTGCCTTACTGTTTGTTCTGTGCTGTTTTGGGTCTATTTTTAAAACAATTCACTATGTATTACTGATTCGACCGACTGCTATCGGATTATGGATGGCTATGATGGTTGTGATTATTTCCACTTTTAGCGCTGAAATTCTACATCGTGCTGGCAAATAATTTAAGAAATTGAAAAATTCAGTACATGTACGACATGGCTAAATACGGGTGTCGGAATGATCGGGTCAGACCTAGACCTTTGACCTTTCTGCGTCGCAATTCATTAATTTTCAAGATGCGTCATATTTCAGCCATTCCTCGTCAGAGGGTACCATATCTCTGCCACATTTCTAAAACGTATGCTAACGTTTACACTTTTATATCAGCATTGGACAGTAACGATACTAATGTAACTATCAGAGTACAACACGCTTAGCAATAGTTACAGAAATTATGTCTCCTTTGCCAAATGAGCACAAGAAATGTGACAAATATGTACGACATTTGGGTTTTTGCGACATTTAAGTTAATTGCTGCAATTAAGTTAATTGCTGCAACATTGCGAACAAAGGAAATGTACAAAACGCCGTATTTTCGAGCACACGATCATCTGTTTGTTTTTCAGATTTCGTCCAAAAACCTAACCGCACGCGGACGACAAACAAAGAATTTCTTTCACGGCGTCTTAGGGTTTATTGTGTAGCGATCAAATACGTCGGTTAAATAATTGTTGATATAAATTACTACAGGGCTAGTTTCGGCTATACTTTAATCGGATAACTGAATTAAATTGTACCGATTATAGAGACTGATAATAATCCTTACAAAAAAGGCTTTACCCAATTCAAGAACTTACAAAATGATCGCGCTGATCATTTCTCTCGTGCCGGTATGATTCCATACACATTATTTCTCCTATTTCAACATTCCAGCGTCGCCATCTTTATTTATATTTTACAATGCTCCGCTTTCGGACTCCGCTTCTTCTGGTAAGATGTGCGTTGGTTTATGGTAATTTTAGCAATTACTAAACATCTCTGATTCAAACAATATATCTTGGTATGCATCTGACTTTTCTTGTAAAATTCTACTTAAAAAGGTGTAAATTAAACAAAAGACGTTAATCGCACAATCCTCATCGTACAGCAGAGGTATTGTCTCAAACAATACGTGTCATGACGACAATACCTCCGTTGTCTCGGTTTTTCGTCAGTCGATAGATACCCGGGATGAAACTGCGGAGCCAACATTTAAGCACTTGAAACGCTGGTAATTCTGCTAGGAAGGAATTTTATTCAGGATACCTGTATTGTGAACGCTGATACGCGATCGGCGATCGATATTTTTAATTCGTCGATTCTGCTTTATTTCTTGATAGTTGATTACTACTGCTTTGGAGTATTGACACTTATCCTTTTTTGAATGTCCTAACATGTCGAAAAGGGTAAAACTACTTGCAACTTAATCCTTGTGTCGGTCCCAGACAAAACGCAAGAATTATAAATGTTTTGTACTTGTCCAACATTGCCGCCTGCCGATGCCAGGCCGCTTAGCTTCACCTGGACCTTTGAGCTTTTCGGGTCGGACTTTTATTAATTTCCAAAGTAACATGCTGTGAAAGTTTGGATGCCCTAACCTGTCGGAAAGGGTCATAAATCTACTTGCAACCGATACTATATCACCGCTTCTGACAAGGCCTACTTTATTTTCAGGGGTTCGGGGGATGGCGGTCACACGGTAGATGTTCGGGGGCCCACTGTGCTCCTAAGCGCACAATTTTACTACAACCGACTTGGTTTTGAATACTCCAACTATTCCTAAATCAAAAACTGGGGAAAAGGTTTATAATCGACCAGCTTCGTGCATATTTAACCGATTCTCTAAAGAGGCATACCCGACCAAATCACTAAATCTAGGATGCGGCCCAGGTGGTGCATACATTGCCTCAGGCGATGGTAGAATATATCTTTCTTTCATGAATTTGAATTTGTTGTGTGTACCGGTGCTTAACTCTGTTCTGTGCTGTTTTGTGTCTTATGATTTCCACTTCTAATAGTTGTGGGGCACTGAAAATCACATGATGAGCTAATCTTCGTCTATTGTACATCATGCAGGCAAATAATCCCAAACTGTCTTTTGTGAACGCAGCCTAATGTGACAGGAAAGGAAAAAGATTTAATTGCAACCAATGCTTACACACGCGCAGCCAATAAGCCAGAAGATGTGTGATTGCAGAGGTAGAGGTCACTTCGCCGGCCGCCAAGGCACCTTCTCAGGGCATCCCGCGATGCCCGTACTCTGCAACTTTACCCCTGTCTTGATCACCCAACTAAGACAAGTTTTTGCTCTTGCCTCTCCCCGGCACAAGCCAATGGTGCACGGCTGGATGCTGACGCATCTCTCCATTTGGACACCCCGCGATGCCCGCACTCAAACAAACTCGAGCTTTGTCTCGGGCTCCGTGTTAAATTTCATCATAGCCTCTCCCGGACAATACCAGGTCGGACAGGGGCAGAACTCGCCCGTCCGCTATGGACACATGCTGCTTGGAACCCTTGACATCAAAAGGATCGAAGGCCGTGCTTTCACGGTCTGTATTCGCACTGAAAATCAAAATGAGCTTTGCCCTCTTCCTCCATGAGGGGGTTTCCATCCCCATCGAGCTCGCCTTAGGACACCTGCGTTACCGTTTGACAGATTTACCGCCCCCAGTCAAAGCGCCCGCCTGCCACTGTCGTCGAAGCGGGTCGCGCCTCTCCCGCTCCCCCGTCTCACTGGATAAGTGAAAAAAAACCGATTAGAGTAATGGTATTTCACCGGTAGCCCGAAGACATTCACAGAGTCGGACTAGAGTAAAAAAGCTCAACATGGTCTTCTTTGCCCGTTTTTAATTCTGCCAAGCCCGTTCCCTTGGCCACAGTCCCTCTGGCTGTGGTTTCACTAGATAGTAGGATAGTGGGAATCTCGTTAATCTATTCATGCACGTTCAAGCCGCCACCGCAAAAGCCCGTACTTTCCCGCACTTTCCCTTGAACCCTTTCCAAGCAAAGGTACTCCCCTATTAAATAGTCTCGGCGTGAACAAGGATGGAGGGCGAAATGTTTGCAAGGGTGTTTTGTCTGGTACGGGACCCCAAAATCGTCCCATCGGGCGAGATCACCTTTCCACGGGCAAAGCCAAGACGGCACCCTCTCTTATATATGAAACCGTGAGCTTTTAGTAAAATGAAGCAGTGGTGCTGCAAATCCGGCGCCGAGGCACCTCTCCATTTGGCCAAATCGCGGTGGCCGAACTCAAACAAGCTCGATCTTCATCTCGGTATCCGTGTAAAGTTTTCTTCATAGCCTCTCCCAACAAGACCAGGTCAGACAGGGACGCTTCGCCATGATAGGAAGAGCCGACATATATATAGAAGGATGCATATAGACGGATGAAAGAATAGGATTGTGTCAAACACCCGGTGGCGATCCTCGCAATTTTCACTCAGACTTTAGAGCACAGGCAGACCGAGTGATATTACAAAAGGACATCGGCACTTTCTCACAGTTTTCCCCCGAGGGAACATAATAGTTTACAGGCAAAAACACTTTGTCAATCCGGCTAGCAAAACCAAGTGGCTCATACCGCAAGAGATCGCCAGTTTCTCGCAGTTTTTCCCGGAGGGAACACGATAGTTTTGCTGGCAAAAGCCATCTTTGTCAACCCGGTGGGGCAAAAGCGAGTGCCTCGTACTGCAAGAGATCGCCAGTTTCTCGCAGTTTTCCCAGGAGGGAATAAGATATTTTGCGGGCTAAAGCCCTCTGTCAACCCGGCCATGCAGGAAAGAGCGAGTGCCTCACACTGCAAGAGATCGCCAGTTTCCCGCAGTTTTCCCAGGAGGGAATAAGATATTTTGCGGGCTAAAGCCCTCTGTCAACCCGGCCAGGAAAGAGCGAGTGCCTCACACTGCAAGAGATCGCCAGTTTCTCACGGTTTTCCCTGTAGGGAACACGATAGTTTGCGGGCAAGAGTCCTCTTGTCAACCCGGTCAGGCAAAAGCGAGTGCTTCATACTGCAAGAGATCGCCAGTTTCTCGCAGTTTGCTCCGGACTAAACACGATAGTTTGCGGGCTAAAGCCCTCTGTCAACCCGGCCAGGCAAAACCGAGTGCCTCATACTGCAAGAGATTGCCAGTTTCTCGCAGTTTTTCCTGGAGGGGACACGATAGTTTGCGAATAGTGTCGGCAACACCGAAGCTAAAGCCGTCAAAGCACCGCAAAAGCCCGTACTTTTTTGCATTTTTCGAGCAAGGTTTGTCCCCTATATTTAGTCTCGGCGTGAACCAGGATGGAGGGCGAAATATTTGGAAGGATGTACTGATATGTACGGGACGCCAAAATCGACCAAGCGGGCCAAATTAACTATCCGCCGGCAAGGCCGAGACGGCACCCTCTCTTATATATAGTCTCGGCATGAACCAGAATGGAGGGCGAAATATTTGGAAGGGTGTACTGATATGTACGGGACGCCAAAATCGACCAATCGGACCAAATTAGCCGTCCGCCGGCAAAGCCGAGACGGCACCCTCTTTTATATATAGTCTCAGCATAAACCACCATGGAGGGCGAAAATATTTGCAGCCTGTGTCGAGTACATTGGGCGCCGGCCGGGAGCCGACGCATCTCTCCCGGTGGGCCTCGGCCATAAGCATGCCTTTTCTTTCAAGAAGACAAGTTCTTGCTTTAGCCATTCTGCCGCTCTCCTACGGGAGCCCACGGACCTGCCCGGGGCCCTTAATGCCTCTAATGCCTAGCCTCCTACAGTCCCCGTGCAGTCCTGCTGGCACATGTCCCTGTAATATATATCGTCTCGGCGTGCACCAGAATGGAGGGCGAAATATTTGCAAGGATGTACTGACAGGTGCGGCATGCCAAAATCAACACACCGGACCGGATTATCCTTGCCCGGCAAAGCCGAGACGGCACCCGCTCGTATCTATGGTATCGGCATGAACCGTCATGATGGGCGAAATAATTGGCAGCCTGCAGATGCTGACGATAAAGAAGGAAATTTTACATGTAGAGCAAATCGTGGGATAAGTACTGTCGATTATGTTTGTGTGTCAACCGATTTGTTTAGTTTGTAATTTTCCACATTTTGAAGTTACCAACAATCGAAGAGTCTGATCATTTCCATTAACATGTACTTAAAATGTGAGACAACCTTTGCCATCCTTTGCGGGTCAATATGTATAGGGCTAATTTAAATGGAAAGAAAAGGGTCGAAAATTTTCCTTTTAAAACCAGCTGTGCAACACTGAGTTACAAAGATTTGCAGAAAGCAACAAATGATTTAAACTCTATTTTAAAAATTTTAAAAGGCTACAAGTACAAACAAAACCCTGCAAATGTTATAGAAATCGAAAATTGGAGTAAGTATTTTTCTTCTTTGTTACATGTAAATGTAAATGAAGGCGTTGAAGAGGATGATGTTCATGATTTTCAAAATGTTAGGGAAGAGGATGTATTGGTGATGATATTCTTAACGACCCTATCACAGATACTGAAATTTTAGAGAGTATTCGAAATTTTAAAAAGGACAAATCAGTGGGGGAAGATCATCTTATCGTAGAATTCTTTAAATCGGCACAAGATCTGTTCTTGCCTTTGCTAAATAAACTTTTCAACAGAATATATGACACTGGTATGTTTCCATCGAGATGGACAACGGGAATTATTTTACCACTCCACAAAAAAGGGACACGGGAAACCCGGGAAATTACAGAGGCATAACGTTCTTGAGAGTATTAGTAAGATTTTCACATGAATATTAAATAAAAGACTGCACACTTAAACGTTACGCATTGATTAGACTTTCACATTACTTTTTACCATAGACAGAAGTCTATGGTTTTACGAAGCAAAAGTCCAGATTTTGAACAGTAGACATGCTGTAAATCTCGCTGCAGGCCCAGTTTGTAGAAGTCTGAACATTAGTCAAGGGTCTGCAAAGCGTCCCAATCTACATAGACAAAATGTGTGTGAACATGGAAGGGGGAGAGATGCCGACGGCGACTTCAACTTTTCACGTTTCCTTTTGTTTTTTTTCAATGCAAACTTCGATTTCGTGTTGCATGGTATGGTTTGTTTTCTGCATTTGGTTTTATCCACGGTCGCTCGATAGATTCTTATCGCAACGACCATTAGTTATTTTATTTTTGGCGCGTGCATAGTTTAAAGGCAGGGACTTTATACTCGGGATCAAGTTAATCCCGTTCACCTTCGACATGCACGGGCGGGATCGAATATGTCTGTGTAAATTAAGGTCACGATTAGCGAGCACAGGCGGTTGTAAACAGGTCAATGTGTTAACATGAAAACAACAGATTGTACGTCACTGAATATAACGGCGAGACCAGTATACATGTACAGAGAAACAACGTTTCAGGAAGCCTGCAACGCTTGTAGCAATAACAGGTGCTTCAACAGTAATGACAAAGGTCAATCCATGACGCCGCTGCAACTGACGTTATTACGTCATGTTATTACGGGGCCCTAGCGCGGGCTTCAACTGTATAATTATTGCAACTAGACGATAGCTTAGACGTCTTACCATTGCCAAGATACTCTGCTATTTCCGATCGTTTCTTCTACAACACTACTAAAACGCTCTCAATTCGACCAGAAAAAATAATTACGATTTGAAATCGTCGAATTAATCAGAAATTAACACCGCTGAAAGAATTCAATGATCGAATTAATAGAGAGAACCATAATGACATTTACGCGAGACATGTTTTTTTATATGGAGATTGCTTCAAAGTATGAACGGTGACATATTTTGATGTCGACAAATTCGTCATTTAGTCGATGAGTAAGTTGACACCGTGTGCCGACCATTGGAAATATATAAGTATATATAGTAGAATATTGACAGATTGGTAAGATAGTCCAAAGGCGTTTGGTGCATTAATCTATATCTATAAAAATAAGAAATTGTGACATCACCGATCATACGAAACGAGGTGATTTTTGAACAGATTCTGTAAGTATAATGTAACTTTAGCAAACTTGTGAATCAAACATCTGAAGAGTAACCTCAACACTTTTGGGTTTTTTTTTACTCTTGTTATAAAATTAGTCAAATTTCGTTAAAGTATCGGTACATTTTCGATATCTGTGCAGCGCAAATGTGTAAACCGACACCGCATTTATCCATTCGAAAGACCATGATCAGTTCGCGACTGCCAGTGCGCGCTCGCTCGCTCTCTCTCTCTCTCTCTCTCTCTCTCTCTCTCTCTCTCTCTCTCTCTCTCTCGTGACAAGTCTAGCTATTCGGGTATCTGAACCCCAACATTGCCTACGCAGCTCGAAAGTTTTCCTCCGAAACAGGACAGGAACATCGCCAAAGCCGGATTTCGCATGGTAGCTATGGAAACAGGCGGTTCTTTCTCAGAAAGCATGCGATGTACTGCGTACTGCTGATGCTCCCTTTGTTCATGGACTGTTGCTGCCCATCTCGCCCCTACACACCGTCAATTGCCTAACAATCACAGGATTCAGTCACGTGTGTCTTCAAATTTTGATACATTAATTCTACCAATCATCAAAGACAATGGTCGCAGCTACGGGTTCAAGGACGTTCACGAAGAGACACCATCATTGTAAGAGAACTTTTTGACTAGTTTTGAGGAGAATAACTAACCATCGATCTGCCTACCTTCGCACATCGAACCGACAAGTGTATGCCTAAATATAAAAATACGATGTCCGAAAAGTTTTGTATTCTTTAACTTAGTCATCGCCTTTGCTATCGACTACACTCAGATGATTTATGATACTAGTTGACAATAGTTATATCGGTGAGTTTTGTAAGTAAATAATATGCCTTGGCAGACACATTGCTTCATTTGTACATCTTGTTTTAGGGGTTGAGGGGAGTTGTCTATTTATGCCAACAATTTCCGGGCGAACACGCTCCACTGCTCATGCCAAACAGCTCTAATCCGTTTAACAGATGAAATTTTGTGTAATGTTGACAGTGGTTATTTGAATAGTGTACTCCTGCTTGATCTATCAAAGGCATTTGATCTTATAGATCATGACATTTTGCTTGCTAAACTACATGTTTATGGGCTATCTGATGGAGTGATTAACTGGTTTAGATGTTATCTCTCAAATCGTCAACAGATTGTGGATTACATGGGTAGTAGATCGACCATTTGTCGTGTTACATGCAATAAATTGAGTATGCGCATTGGATTTTTACGTAAACTTCGTACTTATATTCCTTTTGATCAGCGTATAGTACTGTACTATGGTCTATTTCAGAGTATTCTTGATTATTGCTGTGTAGTTTGGGGGAACACAACAGTTAAGAATATTGATAAAGTGTTTATACTTCAGAAAAGAGCTCTACGTACGCTTTTTGAACTTCCGTTTGATTTCCCTTCAGTGGATTTATTTTCATTACTTAATGTCATGTCTGTCAGACAAAGAATATTTTACTTCACCGCAATTGAAACATTTAAATGTTTGAAAGGGTATGGTCCACAGTATTTATCTGATTTGTTTACCGCTCAGAGTGATGTATATAGTCATCATACACGGTCTACTTCTCGCCAGGATTCTTATGTACCTAGGTGCTTCTCTAAATATGGTACCGTGCTGCAAAACTGTGGAATGCCTTACCAATTGAAATCAAACAAACTACTGTTCTGTACACCTTTAAATCTGACTTGAAAGATTATGTGAAAATGAATGTATCTTTGTAGATGTAATTATTGTAATTTTGCTTGAGCCCCGATGAAAATTACTGTACAAGTAACTCGGCCGTTCAATAAAAGTGTAAATAAATAAAATAAATAAAAGCTTAGAACGCGCCTATTTTTTCATAGAGTTAACACAGGGATGGCGGCCATTTTGAATTTTTAATATTCGTAAACCTGGGGTTATTTGTTTCTGTAGTAGCAGAATTTGCACAGTGACCCCCGATTTTTATTCTTGATTTTTAATGAGGACAAGGTAAATATCACACTGAGAGATTTCGGGACTCTAAGGCCAAAAAAAAAAAAAAAAAAAAAAAAAAAAATAAAAAGTACAAAAAAAATATTTTTTAAAAAAAA
>LD355242.1:123584-145683 GCA_001465055.1 Ptychodera flava | reverse complement strand
TTGTGACGCAGTTGAAATTCAATACTGACCTAGTATACTTGGTTATTTACTACTTTTGTTATGTGTATTGCTCACTCTTAATGTGTTCTACGTCTTATATCATGTTGAAATCCCCAGTGTCGAGCTCGTTAAGATATTATGTGTGTATATAACAAGCCGCTGTTATTGCTCAAATGAATTCTGCCTGATGAATTCTAGTCTGGACCTGAAATTAAATCTTTACAATAATAATGCTGATTGTGCACATGCAGGCTGTGTTGATAAGCTAAATATCCGTCATTTTACCATGCTCGAGGATTGCACTCATGCACCAACAGACTACAATGAAAGAAAACAATGGAAAAAATGGCTAAAAATTACAGATGAGATAAATTGGTAAATTGAAGGCCTTTGGAAATTCCTATCCTGACATCTGAAAGAAACTGGAGAAGGCCCACAGCAATGGCTTCCTCCTGTCATGGAATAAACACACAGAAATATCCAAAAAGATGTCATTTCATTGTCTTGTGAAACCATCTAATGGACTTTTAATGTAATCATGGTGTATTCTTGTCTAAATGCTGAGTTTGAATGAATGCCTGAGAAGTGAGAAGGTTGTTACGATTCATATGTGTGCAAAAAAAATGTGATTTTGGAATTTCACCGAAATGTTGATCCACTAAACATTGTGGTCTGTGAGGAATCTACGAATAACACATAAGTTATCATCATCAAATTGTTATTCAAGGTAGTTTGACCTGAAGCTTCTGGTTGTTATTGTTTACACTATACACTATTCTAAATAGTTTGTATTCTGTCAAAGTCCTCAAAAAATTTTAAAAAAATGTACATACAGTGACATGAACTTTGACGCCGACCTATACCCAATGTATTGTCAATGGGAGAATGATATCAAATAAGTTATCTCCCAATTGTTATTGGAAGGCTAAGTTGAAACTTTTAGTCATTATAGAGGACAGTTTTGCATAATTAGGTATAAGTAAAAATCATGCAACCTAATTCTTTTACGCAAGGTGGCCGCTTCGTTCATCAATAAATTGTTTATTATATTATACTTAATATGACATTAAACTGGTGCAATAATCATTTTCATTCAAGGTAATACATTACCAGGTCCATGGGACATTTGAGATTTACAAATTTAAGTAGGACCATCCTGAACCACTGACAGTTAGTGGTGGTACCAGGTGTCCGGAATGGGTAAGCGTACCCTGCTAGCATGCTACACCCGTCAGGATTGGTCAAAAAATTGTCTTAATATTGTATGAAGTGATAGGGTATATGAAATGTAATTTTGATTTTTGTGATTACCAGTTTTTTAATATGCGGTTCTTGAGTTTATTACATGTCACTGGTTAACAAATGCACATTTAAAAATAACGATTAGTATGCTATGTGAGCACAGGACAGATGACATTACATTAGAGGACAGATCTATATATTGTGTAAAACAAAGGATTGTAAAATAATAATATCTCCTGTTTATAAGTAGTGTGATGAATTCTGTCGTTGTTTTAAAGTTTCATTATACTGAGCACGTCCATCGAAAACATCTCTATTTTAAGTTTTTACTATGACAATCTTTATTGCAACATAAACCATGAAATGTATTTGCCAGGACGTGGCCTTCAACAAAAGCCTTTTGTGGAATGAGTCTTGGCCTAGCGCCTAATTATTAGTGTGTTTATAGCAGGAATACTGGACTTCTTCATGTATTTTGGAATGTTAGCGCCGCCGAAGTTGACGCACATTCAGTGAATAACACAGTCAAATTTCCCAATTTTTTTATCTTTAATTAAAATACACACTTCGAAAACAAACATTTGCATTTCACATCAAGATAAGTTTCAAAATAGAAGTATGGATTTCATTGGATAATTGTGAATTTCAGAGTAAAACCTGTATTTCGTTCTGCAAATAAGCTCGTATTTCAGACATTTTTCTCCATTCGCCAATATTTGTCCATTTTCCGATCAGTATAAGAAAATCAACAAAGTTTTCATCGTCTTGAGAAAAATTATTTAGACAACAATACAGTACAATGTGTTTTTCTTTTATGTACATTGGCGTTTTTTAAAGTTTACTAAGGATACATTCTATATTATTCCAGACAATTTAAGTAATTTGACATCGTAAAAAATTATGCTCGAGGGTATCTCTTTCCCTACAAACTTTACAATCCGTGGACGTTCTTTTGTTCCAAAAGTAGAGAAATTTATTACACGGAGTAATCCGTGACAAAATTTTCCAACTAAATTCTATTTATTTCAACTCTTTTGTTAGTGATTTTATTAGACTCCAACATGCTTTGAGATTGAAATCTTCAAGTGAAAACTGTATTCTGTGACACCATTTTTTGACAGATTTTGAAAGACACCTGTGGTCGACGCCTAGGGTTAAAATCGTGTACATTTGTTTACATGTAAGTTTCTGTAGGGAGACTTCTACAAAAAAGATATTCAGAAGCGTTGTCCCCGGTTATATATACAACGCTTTGTTATTTGACATGATTTCAAACTTGATTCTGAAGGATGGTAAACTCTCAATGTGATCTACAAAGTTTTGTGACATCTGACATTGATGAAATAACGTAGTAGTTTACGGAAGCGATACATACATGTAATACTGTAACAATGGAGAGTATGACCAGCTTTCATTTTTCGCTCTAAGAATACGTTTCACCCAAATTATCTTAAGTGTATCCACTTTGCTTTGAAGTTAGGGTATTTAACACTGTTGTAACTTTGTGTGCACCTCTGTTATTAATAGGCCACCTTTTTTCTGAATTTCCGCACAAAATTGAAAAGCAGGTTTTGCACCGCATTGATTAAATAATCGGGTATAGTAATACAGGTGGATATAAATAATGGAATGTTCAGTTACTTCAGCCTTGGGGGCTGGTGGATTCATGGGGGTCACCCTGTTTTTGAAAGGCCCAAAGAGGGGGGTGGGTTAGTGTGTTTTTGAATTTCGACACGGCTCAAAATGCATTGGGCATTGTGCCAGCCACAAATTTCATCATTCAGTTGCATTTTTCGGCGCGCCCTTAGGGCGCGTAACTTTAATAATTATAAGACATATTTTTCGGAGCCCCACCCTAGTGCAAAACTTTAGTATATCACACATATATATATCTGAAATATCTGTATGTTGCGACGCACCCTTCGGGCGCATTTCTTTAAAATATCAAACAATATTTTTAGCATGCCCTTCAGTTGCATGACTTGCATATATCAGATATATATATATATATATATATATATATATATATATATATGTGTGTGTGTGTGTGTGTGTGTGGGTGTGTGTGTGTGTGTGTGTGTGTGTGTGTACCCACACACTGAATCATTCAATTTATATTCCACCTTTTGTTTTACCTTTGTCGCGCGCAGGGGGGTCATCCTGTTTTCGAAAGTTGGAATAGGGGGGTCAGCCACCTTTTTACGTCAGCAAAAAATAATCCACCGCCCCCAGGGCCGAAGAAACTGACCAGTCCCTAAAGTACTTATAACAGGGCTAACGACTGTGTAATGAGAATTCTAGCATACGATGGTCAGTTTCTGGATTTAAACGCATTAAAAACAAATTCTAATTTAGCCACTTTATTGTAACTTGCATGTTGCTTCATCATATCCGAAATAGACACCGAGGGTTTTGACAAGTTCTGTTGTCCGCTTGAAATTGCTGATGTTTTCGTTTGAGCTTTGGAAGGTTCTCCGTCACACAGCTTCAGATTTGCTTTTATTCATCTTCAAGCCGCTGCATTTGCTAAAATTTTCCATTACTTGTAGACTTAAGTATAGATTGAGTGTAAGTCTTGAAGAAACAGCGTTGTGTCATCAGCATAGAATGTTACCTTTATTTAGTTCTCTCGTGTATGAGCTGATCTTTTAAATGGAATACGGATGCCTCTGATGTCGCTTGTTTGCCTTGTTTTACATGCTATAGAGGTTGGATTGCAAGTAGAAACAGGAGAGCAGATATCGGGCAACCTTTTCCGCACGCCGCGCTGTAAATCGAAGAAAGCACTATGCCCTTTATAAATTATACAGTTCTGTACAGACGCATAGAACGTGTTCACCCATTGTCGAAAAGAAACGCCAAGATTTACATATTCCAAAACTTGTTGAATGAATTTCCAGTTAACAGTTTAAAAAGCTTTTTCGTAGTCGACAAAAAGAGCATAACATTTCTTTTTCAATTGTTTTGTAAAATGAAAAAATGTCATCAATAATTCGGACACTTTCGCTAATGTAAGGGCCAGGTAAATAACCTTTGATCTCTGTGTATGTGATGGCAGTACACGTTTCAGCACTGCAGTCTATTGGCCAGTACATGAGCCATCATTTTGTAATCTATATTGAGCTATATTCCAAAATTTTGTGACATTTTTCCCTTTGGTGTGCTATTATCAATTTTTTCTCAAGACATTAGAGCCTACTGGATCTTTTTTCTTAGTCGCCTGCAGACAATCCCCAATCCTCCAGTTCCCCAAGAAATCAAATGGTCTTCCTCTTAAATGCCTGTAATTTAATTCAAGTTGTTTTGGGCTGTCTGAAGATGTTGTTTGGCTTTCCTTCCTAATATACTCATCGTCGTAAACCGTGCGCCTGTTTACGGCAACAGCTTAGCGCTACCCGTTGATTTTTGCGTAGGTCAGCGGGGCGGACATTGTTGCTCTGTTTCGCGAGAATGAATAAACGGTGACACGGACGTATGTGGGTATACCGCACTAATTATTCAAAAAGTCAGTCTGTCTACATTATACACTATGGCCAACCTAGAGGGTTCGGCTAGGCTAGGGTAAGTTCGACTAGGGCGGGTTTTTGGAGTTTGCGCAGTTTTGATCGGAGGTCGCCTGTCGCAGTGCAGTGTCGTGACTTGCCTTCCATATCTAGCTGTAAAGCTTTCCCAACAAATATTTAACATGAATGACAACAGTTGGGAATTTTATTCAAGCCACAGGGAGAGACAACATCGTTCTGGTTTACAGTTGCTATCTTCATGGGAAAATGACTGGGAGGATGGTGATATCGTGTTAGATATCGGATGTGGAACGGGAGAGTTAACCAAGGTCATAGCAGAAAGAGACAATGTTAAGACAGGTAAGATACTACATTACGGAGTGTCTATTGACAGGCGCCTATCAATAGACAAAAAATGGCTATTGACACGCGGGACGGTTTTTGCCAACATTCACCTCATTTTAGCGAAATAAACTGCTCTCCTTCAACTTAAATGAAGAACACATTGTTTTACGAAGTAAAAATTACAAAATAAGTACCAACACGTCACAAATTTAACGTTTTGAACGCCGTAGCGAAAACCGTCACAAGCGGTGCCGTATCAGCATTACCCACGCCCTGTATTGTATGTGTTCTGCATGTGTATTTTGGCCTATTGATCACTTGTACTGTACAATGCAACGTTTCAGTATTGATTAAGTCCTTTTAGCTGTGTTAATGTCGAAAAAATCTAGTTCACGTTACAACTGTCACTGCATTCATCGCAATTTTCGATGGCAACGACACTGACAGATGATCGCCTCTACATTGCTCCCTTGCTGCGCTGAGAAATGGCTATTACAGGGGTGACAACATTCTAAAACATCGCCAGATGGCCCAAAATAACAAGGTAAAAATACCGGAAGCACAACAAGTTGAACTTTTTAGCGAAGTACAGCGTAAGGCAGGAGCCATAGAGAAAGATTCACAAAGTCTCAACTAATGATCGAGAGGCAAACATACTAAACGGGTGCATTCGAGCAAATTATCACAGCATCGCGAGAAAACAATGCAAATAGTTAAAAACAGCACGAAATTTCGGTTTTGATGACGTTTATAAACATTTCTACAAACCAAACTCCGAACTTAACGTGTACGTTCTGTTGACACTGAGCCTGCAAGGTTGGGCGCCATATCTGTATCTGTATCATCGTAAATCCCTTGACATTTGATAATTCATTATAAAATACTTGATAAGACTAGGGTTGTAACAAGTCGATGTGTGTGCAAGAAATTTGATTGGAATTTCACTGAAATGTCACAATTAATGCCAAATTCGAGGCAGATTCAATTATGCAAATGAGATTTTGGGTAGCGAAGGGTAGCGGAGGTAGCGAACAATTTCAAAGCTTCATCTATTTTTATCTACTTAGCAATTGTTTAAAAGTATAGTACTTGCTAAATGTCCAACAATTACACCAAACTAGCAACCTTTAACGTGTCAATTAAGCGCAACACGGCACGCAATATATTCTGAATTCGAATGGTTATGTCTGCCGTGTGTGCGTGACTAATGCGAACAACTTAAGCCAGCGGGACCGACTGTACAGCCACGGTCGTGGAGGGTCGTGGTACAGCACATATACCGAACACTAGCAACGCACCTGGTTTTTGTTCAAGTTAAAGAAAGATAGTGGTAAGTGCCCACTACTTTGTATTCCTATAAGACACTGTGCGGCTGTTATGAAGCTAATAACCCTTTCCTGATTTTTGTCGCCGGTAACTTGTGAGCTGCAGCGGCCTCTACGGGTCACTCGACCCACACTCGACCCCTGATCATTTCGACCCCTTCGGTATGAATGAAACTTGTCTCATTATCATCTCGAAAGTACGTCCTCAGATTTTTCGATGCTCATAGCACTTTGAAAGACTTTAGTGGAACCTTGTAACGTCGGGAATGCACCCGAATGGCTCGACAGATACATTGTATGCGGTGGAACCATAAGGAACCCAGACATCTGGTTGTTGTTGTTGTTGTTTGTATTGTTGTTTATGTGTTGTTGTTGTTGTTGACCAATAAAATTCGACGAACATAAGTGTTGTGTTGTTGCTGTTAATGTTTCAAACGTAACGTAGATGTCATAAGAAACGCTACAAGGACACTAGTACCATTACTTGGCCCGATACAACTCTCTGCTAACGTACAAGCTCAGCACCCTTCTCATGCATCCCAATTTCTGAGCCTTTAAATAACCCTCTATTTACGAGCGATCGAGTTAAAAGCAGCATGACGAGACCTCAAATAGACATAACAAAGGTAATAATGTGGGGTTTACTATACCTCGCATCTCGAAAATCGCTCGAAAAACGGCGATTTTCACGTCGTTGTATGATGATTTTACTCGCTTTTTGTTAGGGACTGGACATAAATTACAGGGGGGGGGGGGCTGGGCCGGTGTTTTTCGAAACACCGCTGCGTCAAAAATAATGACCCTTCAAAAGTTCATGCACAAAAATTAGTGACCCTTCCCCTTATCCGTGCATGGAAATTAGTGACCTTCCCCTGTTACTCAATACCCCCCCCAACAAACCCGCAATGCATTCAAGACCTCCTTCTGACTTGCTATACTTTTGAAGTCCCCTCCCAAAAGGAAGGCAGAATGCGGCCGATATAACGCTTTGTCCAAAAAATATCAAATCATATGTGTGTGATAATTCATGTAAATGTACTTTGCTTGAAGTGGCAGATAAAAAGTTCATGCATGTACAAAAAATGTAATATTTAGATTTCATCGATAATGTCGATTCACTATGCATGGCAGCCTATGATGAAACTATGAATATTTTTTTCCCAATACAAAACTAGGTAAATCTGTGCATTTATGTACACCTAATTATTAGTATTAATGTTCATGACTAGACTACAGTGGTTTCAAGTCTATGGTTGTGCAAGAAATTTGTTTTTGGAATTTCACTGAAATGTCCATTCACTATGCATGGCAGCCTATGATGAAACTATGAATATTTTTTTTAAATACAAAACTAAGTAAATCTGTGCATTTATGTATACCTAATTATTAGTATTGATGTTCATGATTAGACTACAGTGGTTTCAAGTCCATGGTTGTGCAAGAAATTTGATTTTGGAATTTCACTGAAATGTCCATTCATTACGCATGGCAGCCTATGATGAAACTATGAATATTTTTTTTCCCAATACAAAACCAGTAAATCCGTGCACTTATGTACACCTAATTATTAGTATTATTGTTCATGATTAGACTAGAGTGGTTTCAAGTCCATGGTTGTGCAAGAAATTTGATTTTGGAATTTCACCGAAATGTTGATTCACTATACATTGTAGGCTAAGGAACTACAAATAACTCATCGGTTATCTGATCCTAAATTGTTATTCAAAAGTTGTTCGACCTGAAGCTTCCAGTTGTTATTGATGACATTTTGCACTATTCTGTATTCTGTCAAAGTCCTCAAAAAATGAAAAATGTACATACAGCTTCATGAACATTTGACACCGACCTATACCCAATGTATTGTCAATGGGAGAATGATATCAAATAAGTGATCTCCAAAATTGTTATTGAAAGCGTCATTATAGGGGACAGTTTATATGTACAATAGAGGAGTTGGATAAGTAGAAACCATGACAACTTAAATCAATGGGCTGCTTGGATCATCAATACATTGCTTATTATACCCTTAAACTTGCGCCCGAACGGCGCGCTGAAAATTGAAATGACAGAAAATGAAAGTGCCAGGAGGTATGTTTTCTTTTTTCAGTATTCAATATTCTTTAATACGTGCACATGCAATTTCAGCTTTGATGCATAAAAAAAGGTGACCCTCCCCCATAGGCTTGCACAAAATTTTATGACCCTTCAAAAATGCTCGCGCGAAAAATGGCGACCCACCCCCAAAAAACACCGGCCCACCCCCCCTGTAATTTGTGTCCAGTCCCTTAACGCCTGGAATGCAATAAGTGTGTCCTGTTTTCATGTGAAACGTGTGAGTAGGATGACGTGAACACGTTGACTGGAGTGAACGCGATATACAGGGAAGATCGAACGCATTTTCATTGAGTCTAAGTGAGTTACTGCAGTTTGTGCCGGGTGAATCTTCCCTGTATATCGCGTTCACTCCAGTCAACGCGTTCATGTCATTTTACGATTTTACTCGCTTTTTTTTTTACAGGCACGCTCCAGAGGTTCCCCTGTTAATGAGCATTTGAAATTAGCCAATCGCGTGGTCTATAAAGCCAACCATGGCAAACTATGACGTATTCATAATTAGAAAGTCTTGACAAGGCTCGTCCCTACAACCATTCGTGTTGGTATGCATTTCTTCAATACTATATCCCGTTCAACTTCATTCATCGTTTCAGTGTAGAAGCATGGCGTTTAAAGGGTAATTGGGGCATATCATGTCGTTTTTCCCTACAATACGTCGAGTGAAATAAACACTTCAGTCGACAATATAAACCCTCTCTGCAAACGGCACACAAGCCTGCCTCCAGGGGAAAATACAGCGTGTCCTGCTATGCCGTTTCAGAAATCACTGATGAAATCACTGATGTGTTCAAAACGTCAAAACAAAAGCCTAGCCGCCAGCGCATCTTACCGCAAGATATTCTGAGCTGTCGCTCAACTTGTCAAGTGAAAACATCAACCCGCCAAACTCAGAAGACCGTGTCGCGAAATAGAAGTTTTGCCTGCCAAAGCTAATCTGTTAAACCACAGTCCCTCGTGAGCTATTCAGCTCTGGGACTATTCGCCCCATAGACGTGTGTACATAAGGGACTGGACATAAATTACAGGTGGGGGGTGGGGTGGGCCGGTGTTTTTCGAAATACCGCTGCGTCAAAAATAGTGACCCTTCAAAAGTTCATGCACAAAAATTAGTGACCCTCCCCCTTATCCGTGCATGAAAATAAGTGACCCTCCCCTGTTACTAAATACCCCCAACAAACCCGCAATGTGTTCAAGACCCCCTTCTGACTTGCTATACTTTTTAAGTCGCCCTCCCGAAAGGAAGGCAAAATGTGGCCGATATAACGCGTTGTCCAAAAAATATCAAATCATATGTGTGTGATAATTCATGTAAATGTACTTTGCTTGAAGTGGCAGGGAAAAAGTGCATGCCTGTACAAAACATGTAATTTTTAGATTTCATCGATAATGTTGATTCACTATACATGGTAGTCGACTATAAGAAAACAACGAACGTGTATTTTCCAGTATAATACTAGTAATATCTGTTCATAAATATATGTTTAATAACTGATATAGATATACTTGATTAGCAAGGGTTGTTTACAAGTGCACACGTGAACAAGATATTTGATTTTGGAATTTCACTCAAAATGTTGATCGACTATACATGGGAGTCTATGACAAAACTATACATGGGAGTCTATGACAAAACTGTAAAAAAAATCGTTCAGAATTAAAAATTTGCAGTAAGCTTATTTGTGCATATATGGACCCTGAATAATTAACATAATTATGCTTTATTATAGGACGGTGGTAACATGTGCATCTGTGTACAATAACTTTGTTTTTGGAATTTCGCACAAAATGTTGATCCACTATACATGGGAGTCTATGACAAATTTGTGTAAAAAAAAAATTTCAGAATTGAATATATGCACTATTTGTGCATATATGGACCCTGAATAATTGACATTATTGTGCTTGATTAGAAGACGGTGGTAACACGTGCATCTGTGTACAATAACTTTGTTTTTGGAATTTCGCATAAAATGTTGATCCATTATACATTGTAGTCTATGACGAAATTATGAATATTTTTTTTTGAAATACAAAACTTGGCAAATCTGTGTATTTATGTACGCTTGATTATTGATATTTATGTTCTTGATTATACTAGAGTGGTTACAAGTCCATGTGTGTGCAAGAAATTTGATTTTGGAATTTCACCGAAATGTTGATTCACTATACATGGCAGTCTATCATGAAACCCTGTGAATAATTTTTTTCAAATACAAAAATAGGAAAATCTGTGCATTTATGTACACTCAATTATTTGTACTAATGTTCATGATTAGACTAGAGTGGTTTCAATTCAATGGTTCTGCAAGAAATTTGATTTAGGCATATCACTTAAATGTCGATTCACTATAAATGGCAGTCTATGATGAAACTATGAATAATTTTTTTTCCAATACAAAACTAGGTAAACCTGTGCATTTATGTACACCTAATTATTAGTATTAATATTCATGATTAGACTAGAGTGGTTTTAAGTCAATGGTTGTGCAAGAAATTTGATTTTGGAATTTCACCAAAATGTTGATTCACTATACATTGTAGGCTATGAGGAATCTACAAATAACTCATAGGTTGTCTGATCCTAAATTGTTATTCAAAAGTTGTTCGACCTGAAGCTTCCAGTTGTTATTGATGACACTGCGCACTATTCTGAATAGTTTGTATTCTGTCAATGTTCTCAAAAAATAAAAAATGTACATACAGCGACATGAACGTTTGACACCAACCTATACCCGATGTATTGTCAATGGGAGAATGATGTCAAATTAGTGATCTCCCAAATTGTTATTGAAAGAGTCATTCTGGGGGACAGTTATGCACATAGAGGAGCTGAATAAGTAGAAATCATGACAACTTAAATTAATGTGGCTGCTTGGATCATCAATACATTGTTTATTATACCTGAAATTTGCGCCCAAAGGGCGCGCCGAAAATGGTAATGGCAGAAAATGAAAGTGCCAGGAGGTATTTTTTCTTTTTTCAGTGTTCCATATTCTTCAATACGAGCACATGCAATTTCAGCTTTGACGCATGTAAAAAGGTGACCCTCCCCCTTAGGCTTGCACAAAATTTTATGACCCTTCAAAAATGCTTGCGCGAAAAATGGCAACCCACCCCCAAAAAACACCGGCCCACCCCCCCTATAATTTATGTCCAGTCCCTAAGCGGGTTGTTTCTCGCTTATGTACACACGTCTATGCAAAGGGTCCTCGAGCTCCGATGATGATGATGATTAAACATTTAAAAATGAAGAAAAATAAAAATATATTTGGACTCAGTAAAGTTGTTGTTGTTGTTGTTATTGTTGTTGTTGTTGTAGTTGATAGTATTTGCAGAAAAGGACAAATTATGCGCTTCAAAATTCAATACAGCCTCACTGTACACATGGAGGTAAGCTACCTCCATGCTATACACATGCGCTGCAAAATTCAATACAGCCTAACTATACATGTACGTTGCAGCCTTACTATACTATGCGTTGCAAATTCAATACAGCCTATAACTATACATGTGCGTTGCAAATTCAATACAGCCTAACATTACCCAAGGGTTGTCACTTCATCATACGTGAAAATCGCGGTTTTTCGAGCGATTTTCGAGATGTGAGGTAAAGTAAACCCCACATTAGCTTTGTTATGTCTATTTGAGGTCTCGTCATGCTGCTTTTAACTCGATCACTCGTAAATAGATGGTTATTTTAGGGCTCAGAAATTTGGATGGAAGGGTGCTGAGCTTGTACGTTAGCAGAGAGTTGTATCGGGCCAAGTAATGGTACTAGTGTCCTTGTAGCGTTTCTTATGACATCTACGTTACGTTTGAAACATTAACAACAACACAACAGTTATGTTCGTCGAATTTTATCGGTCAACAACAACAACATTAACATAATAAACATAAAAAACATGATAAATAATGACATAAAAAACAAACAAACAACAACAACCAGATGTCGGGCCAAGTAATTGTAGTGTTCTTGTAGCGTTTCTTATGACATCTACGTTACATTTGAAACATTAACAACAACACAACAGTTATGTTCGTCAAATTTTATTGGTCATCAACAACAACAACAACAACACTTAAACAACAATGCAATCAACAACAACAACCAGATATCTGGGTTCCCTATGGTGGGACCCCGGGAGCACACATTACGGTATTCTGGGCACAGTTACGTGTGGTTCATTACACAGCGGCCGCCGTTATACCACGGCGGCCAGGCCGGGTCGAATAAAAAGAGGTCAGTCAGTTGCGAGCTCGGCCAGTAGGAGTATGGTTATATGATGAGACTACCGTCTTCTTCTAGTTTCTAGGTCTCGCTAAAGTTATAATGTGAAAGTGGCGATGTTTGCAAACATCCTTCCGCCATGGATGTTATCTGGCTTCCACGCTAACTACACGATGACATCGGCCGCATTGTGGTACATCGTGTTTTGCTTTCCATTAAAATACCTTTGAACCTACGATTTACTACCGTCAAACCATAGCATAAAACGTTATTCATCCAACTGTCAACGATGCCTATTTTTACCTCTCGATCGTACGCCCTACCTGCGATCTGCTGAAAGGGTGAGGTCGACCAATGTGTTTTTCAGAGTGGAACGTCAGACGTTCTCGTTGTTTACTGAACTTCCAACAAAATAACATCAAAAAACTAAAACTGGCCGAGCTCGCAACTGGCAGACCTCTCTGGTTACCGGCCGGTCCTAGCCCTGTGTGTTCCCGGCCTTATACGGCCTCCCCCCGGGGCCTCCCCATATAACTTTGGGAACACACAGCATTGTACGCAGGGCTAGGCCGGGTCCATCAAAGTCGCCAAAAACTATGAACAGTCAGCGCGCTGCGCTTGGTCGTAAAAGTGTCTCTGCATTTTGTGTATCGAAACAGCTAAATTGTTTGTTTAAAAGCCAATTTTCCAAGGAAAGATTCATAATATATTCGGTAAAACGTCGCGAAACAAGAAAGATATGACAAGGTAGAGGTGTGCACAATTAGCGACAAGAGAGTGTGAAATATTGGGGTCGAAACGGACAGGGGTCGAGGTGATTTACTCCGAGTCCGACTGCAGCTAATATTATGAGCTCAGTGTCTCAAAAAATCTCCAATCTTTCCGAGGAAGCGCAAAAGGTGCTCGTCTGGGCCATGTCAAACATGCGCTTCCAGCGGAAATCTGGAGATTTTTGGAGACAGAGCTCACTCTTCTCTTTTGTTCAGTTGTCCCTTGATCCTTCACTATTCGTTCAGCCCTTTACCCAGTGAATGTAAGCCTTTACAATTGGTGTCCCATTGCCTTTGACTGTGCATTCGAATCTAGCTTAGAATTACCTAGGCCAGTCCAAACATTCAATAATTGTGTCTCTTCAGGAATGCTCTTTCCCCTATATATTTCCTCCTTGTCTACATATAATATATTTGAAGTTTTTCTATGGACCTGGGTGAGAGAGATTTTATTATATTATATCATCAAGTGAAGTAAGAATACGTAGATTATGTGTTAATATTATAGTATTCTTGGGAGTTTGAAACTAAATCTTGGCTAGTAAATATAAAGTTCACGAGCAATAATTATTTTGTATCGAGCATATCCTTTGGAAAAAAATAATCAGAAAGTCAGCCATGCTGAAGGGGTAAGCCTAATTTATGTTTCACATTCCATAATCATGTATCAAGTTCCCATGTCTTATGGTTTGCAATGCACTCAGAATTTAATTCAGATGCGTGTCTGACTTTGCTTAGTATAAATCAACATGGAAGCATGAACAATCTTTATTTCCTGGCATGCTTTGCTATCAAAACATTTTCAAGATTTCAGTGTGTTAACGCTCATGGTATGTTTCAATTCCCAATAACAATCAAAAGGTATGTTTCTTGTACCAAACTAGTAAACTGAGGGAGACTTCAGTAATTATGAGCAGGTGGATCGGGGGTTAATTGGCATGCACGAGATTGCCAAAGGAGACCCTCCGATCCCTTTTTTCTCAAATTCTGCCCTCCCCAAAGCCTGCATTCACAAATCAAATGAAACCATCCTCTGCTCAACATCAAGACGGCAAATTCTCTGACATATTGGGGAATAGCAATTCTGTTTACATATTAATATAATAAATCGTGTAAATCGCAACATCAATGGTCTCCACGATTTCATTGAAAAATTGTGCTGCCTCATTTCCATATTTTAGCATAACATTAGCATACTATTTGCATAAAATTTGAGTACCCGTCACAACTTTCCTCAATATGTCACTCTACACAGTAGACAAAATGATCACATGATGATAAATACACTCTCAAAAAGCAATC
Source organism: Ptychodera flava (assembly GCA_001465055.1). Taxonomy (NCBI): domain Eukaryota; kingdom Metazoa; phylum Hemichordata; class Enteropneusta; family Ptychoderidae; genus Ptychodera; species Ptychodera flava. The sequence continues at coordinate 130,853 of LD355242.1, read as the reverse complement.
GAGAATAACAACTTTGAAACTACATGGAACTTCACTGTGTATCAAGTGAAGTTACATGTAGCATAAAGCTGGTCAGTTTTCTAGAAAAAAAATTCCCTTGAAATTGAAACACTTCGTAAGAGTATTGACAATGATAAATACTGAACGGTTGAATCCTTCAAAAACTACCGCAAAAAAACAGAGTTGAAAGAAAAGTCACATTCCAAAGTGGCCTTACATTTCTTATATAGTATTTTGTTACATATTTTGTAAGTGGGTAATTCCAACACTCTGCCACATTTAATGGGCCTGTGGAGAACTCTGATTATAAATTACAATTTTATACTCTTTTAATGGGGTGCGGTAGCTGTAAGTTTGATGAAATTTTAAAAATTGCAGTCTGTGCTATTTAAAGGTGAAGTTTACCAAGGCTGATTTTTACATGTGTGCTAGCTTCTGGGTTGCTTATGGGTAAGCCATTTTCACCATTTATAACTCCCATGATTTTTTACAAAAACAGGTAAAATTAGTGACAGAAGTTGCAGTTTAGGGCTTCATCATCTTGATTTATTTTGAATAATCAGGGGGGGAAGTGCCAAGGTTGTAGAAGTGGTGGTAAAGACTCAGAGTCACAAGCTTTCATTTTAAACTCACCGCGGAGTGTATGTGATTTGTTCTTTTAAAGCTATAGGAGTTGGGTGAAGATGTTGTCATGGATACCTGTCCTAGGACACTACCATGGATCCCATTCCTGAGGTTGCTGTCATGAATTTCTATCCCAAGGATGTTGATCATAAAAGTGATGTTGTCAGTTCTGAATGATTTTCCTAATGCAGTATAAATATATGCCAGGTGACTCAGATAGTATCATGCACCTAGAAGTCATGTTATCATGGTACAAATACTGGGCAACAGTATGTGTGTACATATAGGAATAAATATGACCATTTTATGCATTTGTTGCTGTTATTTCCTTGTTTTGTCGTAGTTGAGCAAAGGCACTTCTGCAGTTGTGGACTCAAATGACCAATGGCTCATTTGCATATCAACCAATCTGATCACTTCAAAAAGAGATAAACAAGATATCATCAACATCAAACACTCACATGATTAACTACATGTATACTGTACATAAATTTAATTCCAAAGTATCACTTTGTTTGCTTTTCAATCTTTTAGGCCAAAAATGGAGTTGGTTTCTCATCATCGAACGTATTAATATAGACCAACTGCATCAACCTCCCTCCTAAAATATCAGGGGCTGTGCCATATTCATGTGGCTAAAACTATCAATTGCCAAGAAAATTGTAAACATGATAGCCTGTGCATATTTTAAGAAATAAACTTTTTCCTGGTGCCTTGGGATTCATCAACTGTCTCAGTTGCACATGCTCTTGTTCTTGCATCTTGCAAATATCTTGGGGGCATTGTGCTCACAGAACATGAAAATGATGGACTGGAAGATCGGTTTTAAATGAAGGAAATTTGGCATTGTAAATAGATCACGTCTCCCATTCATAGTCATTTGAAAATATGAGAATGAAAGTTACCTTGTTTTTAAAAGCTTCTCATTTTTAGCCTTCTTTCTCCACTATCATGATTTGGGAATATTCTCCTAGTTAATTGTTTTTTTTACATAAAAGGTAGTAAAACTTGTGAAGCAAAACATGCCCCATAGTTGCATTTTAACATAGACTTGAAAATTTGAAGGTCCCTAAAGACACAGATACTATACACATGATTTTCAGACTAAAGCTGTAACAACATATAAAGCCAAGTGGTTGAAAATACATAATTTTGGCTCATACTGCTTTTTACTGACTCTGCAGGTGGGAAAGTGATTCTGTCTGGCAGATAAAGAGTGAAAGTAGTGCTCCTAAGTTGTCTCTTCTTCTGCAATGTCAAATACAGACATTCTGCATTTCTAAGATGGATATTGAGTTACATGAATAAAAAAATTAGTTTTTTATTTAGTTTTGCTAAATGATTTATACATGATGTACGCGTTTTTTTGCTTAGCTTCAAGGGAAAAGATGCAAAGGAAAAGAAAGCACCATGTTCTTCTGAAAATGAGAAAGAGAAGCCATATAAAACTGGTCAGTGAATTGCAAATGATATACTGACGCCTTGCCGGTGTACTGAGTGGTTGTAAGGACAACACAGTACATGTACATGTGTTTGCCTGTTAAGTTGTGAGTTACCTGAAATTGAATTAAGTTAAGGGGAAATTATTTTAGTAACTTGCAGTCATTAGGGCCTACAGCCAGTCAGTGTATTTTAGATATAGACTTCTTTTGTGCACGCTAGAGGGATGAATGATCATTGATAGGGTTTCTTTGTTCCTCTCAAGCATGGCAGCTTGGATGTGGCACTGACGTTGAAGAAATGATGATATTAAACTGTGAAATTTTATTCTCCTTCCCAAGTTTTCTGCAGTAATACCTCTTCTTGACCTTTATCCTGTCCTTTCTTCCCTTTTAAGTGAGGTATAAACTGCTTTTGTGAAAAGATCTCCACCATCTCTGAGTCTGATCATGTCACAGCCGGGTTCCATTAGATATGTGTACAAATAGGTTGCATATAATTATATCGTCAAAACCAGATTCTGTGGTATCCAGGGAAATTCAGTGAAATCTTTTTTATATTGACAATTTTTCAAAACAAACTACACAATCTGAGTGTATCTATTCAGAACAACTCTCAGACACTCTGTTCCCATAGAACAGTAGCTGTAAATTTTGATGATTTTATTATTAATTTTGTTCTCGATTGTACCAACTGCGCTATCTTTTTCTGTTGCGAAAAGCACGTTGCATGTCCAGTGCTCAACTTGTGAAGACATCATATATCATATATGAAATTGTGATTGTTAGCAAATTAATTTTAGTGCACACCAAAATTCACAGTGCACTTTGATTTGGTGAAAACTTGACATTTCAAGGGAGAAGAAAAGATAGTTAAGTTGGTACAATTTTTATTTTTTAAATCGGAAAAGTAACAGTTGTACTGTCCCTTTAATTAAACTTAAATTAAGACTGTTTAATTATGTGTGTTTTTGTGATGTCTATACAAATGTGTAGTTTATGTATTACAGCTAATTAGACCAGTCTCAAAGTGGCCTTTTAGTTGGGATGTAGTGGATGCTAAATGTAGCTTTTATCTATACTGTATTGCATTATTCAAGTTAAATTCCATGGAAATTATGTCAGTTAAGCAAGTGATCTCCCTCAATTCAACCCCCTGCTTCAAAATCTCAGACAGTACCACAGACTGCTTTGCTTTAACAAGGTATATCTGTGTGATTGTTTGCTTTGAATGGGATCTTTAAAACTGATTCTTTTGTAAGAGTCATGCCATGGATTTTACTTGGGAGGGCTTTTGAAGGAATTACAATGTCAATTGGGAAGAGACAATGTGAAGGGCTAATACTCAAGTGTAGGCTATCATTGAACAACACTAATTTTGATGCCTGGCAGTATCTTGAATCCATATAATCATCTTTCTAACAGGCTCCATAGACAAACCATGGAAATAAATACCACTTGGGAGAAAGAGGATTAAACAAACTGACATCCTGAGCATGCAATAAAGAGTTTCAAACAATGATCAAAGTTCAGTGTCCTCATGTCTCTTACTTTTTAATTGTTCAATTTCTCATTTTTTACCTTTCCATAGGAAGGAAGCATGCTACATTCATGGATGAAAAGTACCACCGACTGAGGCTGAGGAAGGAGCCATTGACAGGCACTTTTTGTCACAGTAACAAATCTGAAGCTGAAAAATACCTAGTGCAGGGAAAAGTTTTGTACAACAGGGACTGGAAATAACTGAAATGGCATGTTAAAAGCTGAGCCATAGCATGAGAAAAACAAACATTTACAGGAGACTACAGTTTCACTATCACTATAGACTACTCCTAGGCAATGCAAATGCAGGATCATATTAAGTATCACACTGGTCTGATTAGTCCAACCTCCATGTGGATTGCATCTTCATATAAATGATACATACATGTACAAAGGAGTAAAATTGATAGGATGATGTAATTCTGACAATTTTGAATAGCTTTTTTATCCCTAGACACAATGACAATGTATTTGAGCATTACTTTCTTTCTGATATTATCAAACTTTGCCAGCCATTATTATTTTCATGTCTGGAGCTATTACTTTGGCATGTGTGAACTGAGGAAAATGTACCATGACCCACGTATGTCCAGTAATTTTCTTCAAATGTGATAAGATCTGAAATGCCAATGTGATGGCCTGCTATCTGTTTAATTTTTTATCATGCAAAGGGCAATACAGAAAAACAGCAATACTTTGTTGGTGATTTTGAGTTTTCTCTCTGAATTGCAAGCACAAACATTGTGAATTTCAAATAAGATTTCATTCAAATACATTTCTTTTTATCACTTGCAAGAGATCTCTATATATATTTCAATTAAAGCACCTATTTACCAATTTGAACTGTATCATCTTTTATGAGTTCTTTTTCAGGGGGTGTCAAGTTACATAATGTTAATTGCATTATGGATGAAGAAGTTCAATATTACCTTAGAGTTTGACAATGTTGAGTATTGTGACTTTTGATGGAGAAATGCCTTTAGAGATATTTTCTTTGCATGTGTGCTATACAATATCTTCCTTTCACACTCATTTTGCTCCCAAAGCACAACACGTCTTACAGACTGCTTCATAAGTGATATTTTAGCCTGCTGTCAATGACACAGAGCTTTATTCAGATAAGTGGATTGTCCTCAGTCCTCTATCCTCTGTGTTCTATCAACATTCATCTTCTTTTCAGAAACTGCTAGTTCATCATGCTGATTCATAGGAATAACTGAAGTTCAAATTTTGCATATTTGTATTTTCCAGCAATTTTGTTGGTTTTTTGTCAAAAAATCTTCGACTCTGAAATCAATTGTCCTATTGGCCTGAAATTTGGTATGTGGTTTGCTAGATGTAACCAGAGTTTGTTCGAACAATTGTGGAATTTGTAAGTTTGGGACAATTCCCATTTTTGGTCAAAATATCTCTAAAAAGAGTTTATTGCATAAGTTTGAAATTTGATGTGCAGGTTGCTAGGGGTGACATGTCAGGTTTGTCAAATTGCAGTGATTTTGCATATTTGTATTTTGGGTCAGTTTTTCCTGTTTGTGGTCAAAAAATCTTCACTGACTACATGTACCAACTTTGAGCCAAAGGGATTTTTTGAGTGACCAAAATATTAGAAACCTGTTTCAAGCCAAATGATATTCGAGCATATGCAGCTCCAAGATTTGAATTTTTCTTGAAATTTTGTTCTATTTATCACCTACTCTGTTGGTTAAAGTGTGTCAAAATGTCTGTATTTATCTATTAAACAGAGTCTATATGTAAATTGTCAACATTGTTACTGTGAAAAAGTGAATTTCAGTTTAGGCTATTCGTAGATAAGATATCCAGACTGTTTAGAAAGCTGAAAGCACTTCAGCATAATTAGTTGCAAGCAGATGCAGTTGATACTCACCACACAATAAATATCAAAATTATCATGAGTGAGCAATTATACCTCTGCTAATCTTCCTGTAAATCTTCTTATGTCACACGTCACATTTTTATTTCAATAATGAAATACTTTTCATTGAAATTGTACCCTGTAAGTGCAAATTAATGTTTTTATTTTTTGTTGTTTAAAAATAGTTTGCTTGATGGTTGTTTGCTAATGAGACACAGATCTCTACAAATACACCATATATACAGCTTGGTTATCCATGTGAGTTAAGCAAACTATGGTGACATCACTGACAAACATCTAGACTCCTGACATTATTACAAGTAAATCAGTTGCATAAAAAGATGGTATTTGCATATTGCCATTGCAGTGTAGAGCTGCGTTCACAAAAAACGAGGGGGAGTCGAAAATTTTTGGGGTAGTAGAGGGGGGACTTCAAAATTTTGCTCTGCCCGAAGGGCGATATGAAAATTTTTTGGTTCCCTTTTTTACAATTCCAAGGATTGGTGGGTAATTCAATGAAAATTGAATAACATTTTAATGTCATCCAATTGTTCTAATGTTAGCAATAATTAAACAAGATCTAGAAGCATTTTGTCGCATTTCACTATTTTTTGTCTTGAAAAGATGTACACTGTACATGTATGTATTTTCATTAAAAAACAAACAAGTAGGCTAATTAGTATCGGAGCACTGCTGCACCTGTTAGCACCTGTTGATCATTTTTTCAATATTTCTATGCAGTATATCAAATGTAGTTCTTGCTGTCTCCCTTCAGCATGCTGAAACACACAACATTCAGTTTGTCATCAAAAGCCTGCATATGTGAATATTTGGTGGTAATTGAATTATAGACTCCAGAGTAAAGTCATTTGTCTGTGATACAAATGCAGGATACATATTCATAGGCTGTGTGCGCAATCTGAATACTGGACAGTTTGAATTGCAATATGCTATAGGAAAAAGAGCAAGAATGCAGTTGTATAAACTGACCAAAATTATTGTCAAAATTATCAAAGTTAATACTGCTCCTGCCCTGCTTCTGCTGCCTATGGACAGTGTCACTGTCACTGCTTACCAGCAGTGACAGAGATAGCTCTGACTATGAAATAGCTGAAGGAGAGTTTGGGTCATGTGATGCTCATGACAGTGAAACATACTTGTACATAAGATCAGGCCAGAAAGCAGCACATGGAAGAGCAGGAGACTTGAAAGTTATCAGGGAGTTTTGAGTTCTGGCATATAAGAATAATCAAATATTAAAAAAAAACATGGGGGTCACCATGCTAAATTTTCTAAATTTTCACATTCTCATAGTAAAATAATAAAACACAAATTAGTAAAACTTTGTACAGTAAAGACTCTAATTTAATGAAAAATGTGACTAATCGTTTGATTTTATCAAAATTACCATTATTACACCAAACATTTCAGAGATTTAAATGTTTATTTGATAGAATATTTTTACCTTGCAGTATTGTCAATTTCGTAAATTGTTTAAGCATCTAATGTAGGCAGGAATTCACAATTTGCATACTCTCTCATGATCGTCATTTTGTATGTCCTTCAGCAGGTGCCATTGACATGAACAGTGTTGGATTTAGCTAAAGTTGGCTTGGACTGATAAATCAAAGAAGTCCACTGATGTGTTTAAATATCAATTAATTTGAGAACTTGCCTTAGGAATATGGCTCTACAAATTGCTAATAACAAGCAGTGTAGTACATCAGTGAGCAGATCTGCCCAATACATGTTTTTTTTCTTTGAGTGCATAAATAATAAATATGCGGCTCT